>JAECUM010015996.1:0-83871 GCA_016617855.1 Megalonaias nervosa | reverse complement strand
AAAGTATAACGGTTTTTCTCTTCACATCTTCTTAATGATATGTTAAATGCACCTTTGAGACCTTCTTCTTTGACGCTATTTTATTTATGAAACATCATGTATGTTCCTGTCTCATGACGCCAGTTTCTGTCAATCATGCATTTGTCAGTAGAAAGGAACATTTTATTTCTCTTCACAACTATTTGTTGACAGTTAAAAGGAACATTTGAGAAGGTTTTGTTGACGCTTATGAAAAAAAAATATGAAAAATATTCCTGACACTTGTTCGTTTCTGAAACTCATTCGATGCCTCGTGCATCTTGACGACAATATCTGCCAATCGTGCATTTGCCAATAGCGAGGAAGCCTTTATATCTCTTCACAACTAATTAATGACAGCTAAGGATTTACGTTTTAAGACGTTTTCATGGCTTATGCATTTAGGAAACTCAGTGGCTGGATTGATTCTCTTGAAGCCACTTTCTGTCAATAATACATTTGACAGTTTAAAGGAACCATTTATTTCCCTTCGCAGCTACTTAATGACAATGAAAAATATACTTTTGAGAACTTTTTATTGACGCATTTGCATTTATGGAAGACTATATATGGTTCATGTCTCGTGACGCAATTTTCTGGCAGCCGTGCGTTTGTCAGTAGATTGGACCGCTTTATTTCTCTTCACAGCTACTTGATGACATATAAACATCCATTTCTCAGAACGTTCTAGAGAAACTGATGACTTTATGAAACCCATTGAATAGACCGTGTCTCTTGAAACCAATTTCTTGTCATCATGCATTTGTCAGTATAAAGTAAAATGTTATGGCTCTTCACATCTAGTTAACGACATGTGAAATGCATCTCTCAGACCTTCTTGTTGACGCTATTTCATTTTTGAAAGATCTTGTATGTTCCTGTTCCATGACGCCAATTTCTGTCAATCATGCATTTGTCAGTGGAAAGGAACATTTTATTTCTCTTCACAACTATTTATTCACAGGTGAAAGGATAATTTGAGCAGGTTTTATTGACGCTTATGAATTTGTTAAACACCTTGTATCATTCGTGTCTCTTCATGCCATTTTGTGGGAATCATGCATTTCTCAGTAGATAAGAACCCTTTATATCTCTTCACAACTTCTTAATATCACATAAATTTCCACTTTTGAGAACTTTTACTGTCATTTATGCATTTGTGAAAGTCATTGGAAAGTTCAAGTCCCCTGAAAACAGGATGTGGCAATCATGCATTTCTCAGTTGATGGGTAGAATTTATTCCTCTTCACAACTAATTAATATCAGAAAATGTTGCACTTTCAGCGGTTTGGTGACAATTATGCCTTTATGAAACTCACTGGACTGTTCAATTCCCTTGACAAAAATTTGTGGCAATCATACATTTGACAGTATATAGGAACCCTTTATTTCTCATCACATCTTCGCAATAACAATGGACATGCATATTTGACAAGTTTTCCTGACACTTGTGCATTTATGCAACTCCTTCGATACCTCTTGCCTCTTGACGCCAAGATCTGCCTATCGTGCATTTGTCAATAGCGAGGAAGCTTTTATATCTCTTCACAAGTAGTTAATGACAGTCAAGCATGAACGTTTCATGACGTTTTGATCACTTATGCTTTTAGGACACTCATTGGATTGTTTGATTCTTTTGAAGCCAATTTCTGACAATAATACATTTGACAGTTTAAAGAAACCATTTCTTTCCCTTCGCAGCTACTTAATGACAAAGAAAAATGTGCTTTTGAGAACTTCTTGTTGACGCATTTGCATTTATGAAACATTCGATATGGTTCATGTCTCGTGACGGAACATTCTGACAGCCGTGCGTTTGTCAGATTGGACCACTTTATTTCTCTTCACAGCTACTTAATGACATATAAACATCCATTTTTCAGAACGTTCTCGAGAAACTGATGACTTTTAAAACCCATTGAATAGACCGTGTGTCTTGAAACCAATTTCTTGCCATCGTGCATTTGTCAGTATAAAGTATAATGTTATGCTCTTCACATCTACTTAAGGACATGTGAAATGCATCTTTCAGACCTGCTTGTTGACGCTATTTCATTTATGAAACATCATGTATGTTCTTGTCTCATCACGCCAATTTCTGTCAAGCATGCATTTGTCAGTTGAAAGGAACATTTTATCTCTTTTCATAACTATTTATTGACAAGAGAAAGGAACATTTGAGACGGTTTTGTTGACGCTTATGAATTTATTAAACACCTTGTATCATTCGTGTCTCTTCACGCCATTTTGTGGCAATCATGCATTTGTCAGTAGATAGGAACCCTTTGTTTCTCTTCACAACTACTTAATATCACATAAACGTCCACTGTTGAGAACTTTGGCTGTCATTAATGCATTTGTGAAAGTCATTGGACAGTTCAAGTCCCATGCACAGAGGATGTAACAATCATGCATTTCTCAGTAGATAGGAAGAATTTACGTCTCTTCACAACTAATTAAAATCAGAAAATGTTGCACCTTTGAGAAGGTTTTGTTGACACTTATGCCTTTATGAAACTCATTGGAATGTTCAAGTACCTTGAGGACAATTTGTGGCAATCATATATTTGTCAGTATATAGGAACCCTTTATTTCTCTTCACATCTTCGCAATGACAGTTGGACATGCATATTCGGAAAGTATTCCTGACACTTGTGCCTTTATGAAGCTCATTCGATGCATCTTGCCTCTTGACGCCAAGATCTGCCTATCGTGCATTTGTCAATAGCGAGGAACCGTCTATATCTCTTCACAACTAATTAATGACAGCTAAGCATGAACGTATTAAGACGTTTTGATAACTCTTATGCTTTTATGAAACTCATTGGATTGTTTGATTCTCTTGAAGCCAATTTCTGACAATCATACATTTTACAGTTTAAAGGAACCATTTATTTCCCTTCGCAGTTACTTAATGACAAAGAAAAATGTACTTTTGAGAACGTCTTATTGACGTCCTTGCATTTATGAAAAATTCTAAATGGTTCATGTCTCGTGACGCAAATTTCTTGTAGGCGTGCGTTTGTCAGTATCTCGAACCCCTTTATTTCTCTTCACAGCTTCTTAATGACATATAAACATCCATTTTTCAGAATGTTTTCTAGAAACTGATGACTTTATGAAACCCATTTAATAGACCGTTTCTCTTGTATCCAATTTCTTGCCATCATGCATTTGTCAGTATAAAGTATAACGGTATTTCTCTTCACATCTTCTTAATGATATGTTAAATGCACCTTTGAGACCTTCTTGTTTGACGCTATTTTATTTATGAAACATCATGTATGTTCCTGTCTCATGACGCCAGTTTCTGTCAATCATGCATTTGTCAGTAGAAAGGAACATTTTATTTCTCTTCACAACCATTTGTTGACAGTTAAAAGGAACATTTGAGAAGGTTTTGTTGACGCTTATGAATTTATTAAAGACCTTGTATTATTCGTGTCTCTTCACGCCATTTTGTGGCAATCATGCATTTGTCAGTAGATCGGAACCCTTTATTTCTCTTCACAACTAGTTAATATCACATAAACGTCCACTTTTGAGAACATTGGCTGTCATTTATGCATTTGTAAAAGTCATTGGACAGTTCAAGTCCCATGAACACAGGATGTAACAATCATTCATTTCACAGTAGATAGGAAGAATTTACTTCTCTTCACAACAAATTACAAACAGAAAAGTTGCATTTTTGAGCAGGTTTTGTTGACACTTATGCCTTTATGAAACTCATTTAACTGTTCAAGTCCCTTGACAACAATTTGTGGCAATCATATATTTGTCAGTATATAGAAACCCTTTATTTCTCTTCACATCATCGCAATGACAGTTGCACATGCATATTTGAAAAATATTCCTGACACTTGTTCATTTCTGAAACTCATTCGATGCCTCGTGCATCTTGACGACAATATCTGCCAATCGTGCATTTGTCAATAGCGAGGAAGCCTTTATATCTCTTCACAACTAATTAATGACAGCTAAGGATTTACGTTTTAAGACGTTTTCATGGCTTATGCATTTAGGAAACTCAGTGGCTGGATTGATTCTCTTGAAGCCACTTTCTGTCAATAATACATTTGACAGTTTAAAGGAACCATTTATTTCCCTTCGCAGCTACTTAATGACAATGAAAAATATACTTTTGAGAACTTTTTATTGACGCATTTGCATTTATGGAAGACTATATATGGTTCATGTCTCGTGACGCAACTTTCTGGCAGCCGTGCGTTTGTCAGTAGATTGGACCGCTTTATTTCTCTTCAAAGCTACTTGATGACATATAAACATCCATTTCTCAGAACGTTCTAGAGAAACTGATGACTTTATGAAACCCATTGAATAGACCGTGTCTCTTGAAACCAATTTCTTGTCATCATGCATTTGTCAGTATAAAGTAAAATGTTATGGCTCTTCACATCTAGTTAACGACATGTGAAATGCATCTCTCAGACCTTCTTCTTGACGCTATTTCATTTTTGAAAGATCTTGTATGTTCCTGTTCCATGACGCCAATTTCTGTTAATCATGCATTTGTCAGTGGAAAGGAACATTTTATTTCTCTTCACAACTATTTATTCACAGGTGAAAGGATAATTTGAGCAGGTTTTATTGACGCTTATGAATTTGTTAAACACCTTGTATCATTCGTGTCTCTTGATGCCATTTTGTGGGAATCATGCATTTCTCAGTAGATAAGAACCCTTTATATCTCTTCACAACTACTTAATATCACATAAATTTCCACTTTTGAGAACTTTTACTGTCATTTATGCATTTGTGAAAGTCATTGGAAAGTTCAAGTCCCCTGAAAACAGGATGTGGCAATCATGCATTTCTCAGTTGATAGGTAGAATTTATTCCTCTTCACAACTAATTAATATCAGAAAATGTTGCACTTTCAGCGGTTTGGTGACAATTATGCCTTTATGAAACTCACTGGACTGTTCAATTCCCTTGACAAAAATTTGTGGCAATCATACATTTGACAGTATATAGGAACCCTTTATTTCTCATCACATCTTCGCAATAACAATGGACATGCATATTTGACAAGTTTTCCTGACACTTGTGCATTTATGCAACTCCTTCGATGCCTCTTGCCTCTTGACGCCAAGATCTGCCTATCGTGCATTTGTCAATAGCGAGGAAGCTTTTATATCTCTTCACAAGTAGTTAATGACAGTCAAGCATGAACGTTTCATGACGTTTTGATCACTTATGCTTTTAGGACACTCATTGGATTGTTTGATTCTTTTGAAGCCAATTTCTGACAATAATACATTTGACAGTTTAAAGGAACCATTTCTTTCCCTTCGCAGCTACTTAATGACAAAGAAAAATGTGCTTTTGAGAACTTCTTGTTGACGCATTTGCATTTATGAAACACTCGATATGGTTCATGTCTCGTGACGGAACATTCTGACAGCCGTGCGTTTGTCAGATTGGACCACTTTATTTCTCTTCACAGCTACCTAATGACATATAAACATCCATTTTTCAGAACGTTCTCGAGAAACTGATGACTTTTAAAACCCATTGAATAGACCGTGTGTCTTGAAACCAATTTCTTGCCATCGTGCATTTGTCAGTATAAAGTATAATGTTATGGCTCTTCACATCTACTTAAGGACATGTGAAATGCATCTTTCAGACCTGCTTGTTGACGCTATTTCATTTATGAAACATCATGTATGTTCTTGTCTCATCACGCCAATTTCTGTCAAGCATGCATTTGTCAGTTGAAAGGAACATTTTATCTCTTTTCATAACTATTTATTGACAAGAGAAAGGAACATTTGAGACGGTTTTGTTGACGCTTATGAATTTATTAAACACCTTGTATCATTCGTGTCTCTTCACGCCATTTTGTGGCAATCATGCATTTGTCAGTAGATAGGAACCCTTTGTTTCTCTTCACAACTACTTAATATCACATAAACGTCCACTGTTGAGAACTTTGGCTGTCATTAATGCATTTGTGAAAGTCATTGGACAGTTCAAGTCCCATGCACAGAGGATGTAACAATCATGCATTTCTCAGTAGATAGGAAGAATTTACTTCTCTTCACAACAAATTACAAACAGAAAATGTTGCATTATTGAGAAGGTTTTGCTGACACTCATGCCTTTGTGAAACTCATTTAACTGTTCAAGTCCCTTGACAACAATTTGTGGCTATCATATATTTGTCAGTATATAGGAACCCTTTATTACTCTTCACATCTTCGCAATGACAGTTGGACATGCATATTCGAAAAGTATTCCTGGCACTTGTGCCTTTATGAAGCTCATTCGATGCATCTTGCCTCTTGACGCCAAGATCTGCCTATCGTGCATTTGTCAATAGCGAGGAACCGTCTATATCTCTTCACAACTAATTAATGACAGCTAAGCATGAACGTATTAAGACGTTTTGATAACTCTTATGCTTTTATGAAACTCATTGGATTGTTTGATTCTCTTGAAGCCAATTTCTGACAATCATACATTTTACAGTTTAAAGGAACCATTTATTTCCCATCGCAGTTACTTAATGACAATGAAAAATGTACTTTTGAGAACGTCTTATTGACGTCCTTGCATTTATGAAAAATTCTATATGGTTCGTGTCTCGTGACGCAAATTTCTTGTAGGCGTGCGTTTGTCAGTATCTCGAACCCCTTCATTTCTCTTCACAGCTTCTTAATGACATATACACATCCATTTTTCAGAATGTTTTCTAGAAACTGATGACTTTATGAAACCCATTTAATAGACCGTTTCTCTTGTATCCAATTTCTTGCCATCATGCATTTGTCAGTATAAAGTATAACGGTATTTCTCTTCACATCTACTTAATGATATGTTAAATGCACCTTTGAGACCTTCTTGTTTGACGCTATTTTATTTATGAAACATCATGTATGTTCCTGTCTCATGACGCCAGTTTCTGTCAATCATGCATTTGTCAGTAGAAAGGAACATTTTATTTCTCTTCACAACTATTTGTTGACAGTTAAAAGGAACATTTGAGAAGGTTTTGTTGACGCTTATGAATTTATTAAAGACCTTGTATTATTCGTGTCTCTTCACGCCATTTTGTGGCAATCATGCATTTGTCAGTAGATCGGAACCCTTTATTTCTCTTCACAACTAGTTAATATCACATAAACGTCCACTTTTGAGAACATTGGCTGTCATTTATGCATTTGTAAAAGTCATTGGACAGTTCAAGTCCCATGAACACAGGATGTAACAATCATGCATTTCTCAGTAGATAGGAAGAATTTACTTCTCTTCACAACAAATTACAAACAGAAAATGTTGCATTTTTGAGCAGGTTTTGTTGACACTTATGCCTTTATGAAACTCATTTAACTGTTCAAGTCCCTTGACAACAATTTGTGGCAATCATATATTTGTCAGTATATAGAAACTCTTTATTTCTCTTCACATCATCGCAATGACAGTTGCACATGCATATTTGAAAAATATTCCTGACACTTGTTCATTTCTGAAACTCATTCGATGCCTCGTGCATCTTGACGACAATATCTGCCAATCGTGCATTTGTCAATAGCGAGGAAGCCTTTATATCTCTTCACAACTAATTAATGACAGCTAAGGATTTACGTTTTAAGACGTTTTCATGGCTTATGCATTTAGGAAACTCAGTGGCTGGATTGATTCTCTTGAAGCCACTTTCTGTCAATAATACATTTGACAGTTTAAAGGAACCATTTATTTCCCTTCGCAGCTACTTAATGACAATGAAAAATATACTTTTGAGAACTTTTTATTGACGCATTTGCATTTATGGAAGACTATATATGGTTCATGTCTCGTGACGCAACTTTCTGGCAGCCGTGCGTTTGTCAGTAGATTGGACCGCTTTATTTCTCTTCACAGCTACTTGATGACATATAAACATCCATTTCTCAGAACGTTCTAGAGAAACTGATGACTTTATGAAACCCATTGAATAGACCGTGTCTCTTGAAACCAATTTCTTGTCATCATGCATTTGTCAGTATAAAGTAAAATGTTATGGCTCTTCACATCTAGTTAACGACATGTGAAATGCATCTCTCAGACCTTCTTGTTGACGCTATTTCATTTTTGAAAGATCTTGTATGTTCCTGTTCCATGACGCCAATTTCTGTTAATCATGCATTTGTCAGTGGAAAGGAACATTTTATTTCTCTTCACAACTATTTATTCACAGGTGAAAGGATAATTTGAGCAGGTTTTATTGACGCTTATGAATTTGTTAAACACCTTGTATCATTCGTGTCTCTTCATGCCATTTTGTGGGAATCATGCATTTCTCAGTAGATAAGAACCCTTTATATCTCTTCACAACTACTTAATATCACATAAATTTCCACTTTTGAGAACTTTTACTGTCATTTATGCATTTGTGAAAGTCATTGGAAAGTTCAAGTCCCCTGAAAACAGGATGTGGCAATCATGCATTTCTCAGTTGATAGGTAGAATTTATTCCTCTTCACAACTAATTAATATCAGAAAATGTTGCACTTTCAGCGGTTTGGTGACAATTATGCCTTTATGAAACTCACTGGACTGTTCAATTCCCTTGACAAAAATTTGTGGCAATCATACATTTGACAGTATATAGGAACCCTTTATTTCTCATCACATCTTCGCAATAACAATGGACATGCATATTTGACAAGTTTTCCTGACACTTGTGCATTTATGCAACTCCTTCGATGCCTCTTGCCTCTTGACGCCAAGATCTGCCTATCGTGCATTTGTCAATAGCGAGGAAGCTTTTATATCTCTTCACAAGTAGTTAATGACAGTCAAGCATGAACGTTTCATGACGTTTTGATCACTTATGCTTTTAGGACACTCATTGGATTGTTTGATTCTTTTGAAGCCAATTTCTGACAATAATACATTTGACAGTTTAAAGAAACCATTTCTTTCCCTTCGCAGCTACTTAATGACAAAGAAAAATGTGCTTTTGAGAACTTCTTGTTGACGCATTTGCATTTATGAAACATTCGATATGGTTCATGTCTCGTGACGGAACATTCTGACAGCCGTGCGTTTGTCAGATTGGACCACTTTATTTCTCTTCACAGCTACTTAATGACATATAAACATCCATTTTTCAGAACGTTCTCGAGAAACTGATGACTTTTAAAACCCATTGAATAGACCGTGTGTCTTGAAACCAATTTCTTGCCATCGTGCATTTGTCAGTATAAAGTATAATGTTATGGCTCTTCACATCTACTTAAGGACATGTGAAATGCATCTTTCAGACCTGCTTGTTGACGCTATTTCATTTATGAAACATCATGTATGTTCTTGTCTCATCACGCCAATTTCTGTCAAGCATGCATTTGTCAGTTGAAAGGGACATTTTATCTCTTTTCATAACTATTTATTGACAAGAGAAAGGAACATTTGAGACGGTTTTGTTGACGCTTATGAATTTATTAAACACC
This sequence comes from Megalonaias nervosa, assembly GCA_016617855.1. Lineage (NCBI taxonomy): Eukaryota > Metazoa > Mollusca > Bivalvia > Unionida > Unionidae > Megalonaias > Megalonaias nervosa. Next base: position 74,392 of record JAECUM010015996.1, on the reverse strand, counting down.
TTGTATCATTCGTGTCTCTTCACGCCATTTTGTGGCAATCATGCATTTGTCAGTAGATAGGAACCCTTTGTTTCTCTTCACAACTACTTAATATCACATAAACGTCCACTTTTGAGAACTTTGGCTGTCATTATGCATTTGTGAAAGTCATTGGACAGTTCAAGTCCCATGCACAGAGGATGTAACAATCATGCATTTCTCAGTAGATAGGAACAATTTACGTCTCTTCACAACTAATTAAAATCAGAAAATGTTGCACCTTTGAGAAGGTTTTGTTGACACTTATGCCTTTATGAAACTCATTGGAATGTTCAAGTACCTTGAGGACAATTTGTGGCAATCATATATTTGTCAGTATATAGGAACCCTTTATTTCTCTTCACATCTTCGCAATGACAGTTGGACATGCATATTCGGAAAGTATTCCTGACACTTGTGCCTTTATGAAGCTCATTCGATGCATCTTGCCTCTTGACGCCAAGATCTGCCTATCGTGCATTTGTCAATAGCGAGGAACCGTCTATATCTCTTCACAACTAATTAATGACAGCTAAGCATGAACGTATTAAGACGTTTTGATAACTCGTATGCTTTTATGAAACTCATTGGATTGTTTGATTCTCTTCAAACCAATTTCTGACAATCATACATTTGACAGTGTATATGGTTCGTGTCTCGTGACGCAAATTTTTTGTAGGCGTGCGTTTGTCAGTATCTCGAACCCCTTTATTTCTCTTCACAGCTTCTTAATGACATATACACATCCATTTTTCAGAATGTTTTCTAGAAACTGATGACTTTATGAAACCCATTTAATAGACCGTTTCTCTTGTATCCAATTTCTTGCCATCATGCATTTGTCAGTATAAAGTATAACGGTTTTTCTCTTCACATCTTCTTAATGATATGTTAAATGCACCTTTGAGACCTTCTTGTTTGACGCTATTTTGTTTATGAAACATCATGTATGTTCCTGTCTCATGACGCCAGTTTCTGTCAATCATGCATTTGTCAGTAGAAAGGAACATTTTATTTCTCTTCACAACTATTTGTTGACAGTTAAAAGGAACATTTGAGAAGGTTTTGTTGACGCTTATGAAAAAAAAAATATGAAAAATATTCCTGACACTTGTTCGTTTCTGAAACTCATTCGATGCCTCGTGCATCTTGACGACAATATCTGCCAATCGTGCATTTGCCAATAGCGAGGAAGCCTTTATATCTCTTCACAACTAATTAATGACAGCTAAGGATTTACGTTTTAAGACGTTTTCATGGCTTATGCATTTAGGAAACTCAGTGGCTGGATTGATTCTCTTGAAGCCACTTTCTGTCAAGAATACATTTGACAGTTTCAAGGAACCATTTATTTCCCTTCGCAGCTACTTAATGACAATGAAAAATATACTTTTGAGAACTTTTTATTGACGCATTTGCATTTATGGAAGACTATATATGGTTCATGTCTCGTGACGCAACTTTCTGGCAGCCGTGCGTTTGTCAGTAGATTGGACCGCTTTATTTCTCTTCACAGCTACTTGATGACATATAAACATCCATTTCTCAGAACGTTCTAGTGAAACTGATGACTTTATGAAACCCATTGAATAGACCGTGTCTCTTGAAACCAATTTGTTGTCATCATGCATTTGTCAGTATAAAGTAAAATGTTATGGCTCTTCACATCTAGTTAACGACAACTCCTTCGATGCCTCTTGCCTCTTGACGCCAAGATCTGCCTATCGTGCATTTGTCAATAGCGAGGAAGCTTTTATATCTCTTCACAAGTAGTTAATGACAGTCAAGCATGAACGTTTCATGACGTTTTGATCACTTATGCTTTTAGGACACTCATTGGATTGTTTGATTCTTTGGAAGCCAATTTCTGACAATAATACATTCGACAGTTTAAAGAAACCATTTCTTTCCCTTCGCAGCTACTTAACAACAAAGAAAAATGTGCTTTTGAGAACTTCTTGTTGACGCATTTGCATTTATGAAACATTCGATATGGTTCATGTCTCGTGACGGAACATTCTGACAGCCGTGCGTTTGTCAGATTGGACCACTTTATTTCTCTTCACAGCTACTTAATGACATATAAACATCCATTTCTCAGAACGTTCTCGAGAAACTGATGACTTTTAAAACCCATTGAATAGACCGTGTGTCTTGAAACCAATTTCTTGCCATCGTGCATTTGTCAGTATAAAGTATAATGTTATGGCTCTTCACATCTACTTAAGGACATGTGAAATGCATCTTTCAGACCTGCTTGTTGACGCTATTTCATTTATGAAACATCATGTATGTTCTTGTCTCATCACGCCAATTTCTGTCAAGCATGCATTTGTCAGTTGAAAGGAACATTTTATCTCTTTTCATAACTATTTATTGACAAGAGAAAGGAACATTTGAGACGGTTTTGTTGACGCTTATGAATTTATTAAACACCTTGTATCATTCGTGTCTCTTCACGCCATTTTGTGGCAATCATGCATTTGTCAGTAGATAGGAACCCTTTGTTTCTCTTCACAACTACTTAATATCACATAAACGTCCATTGTTGAGAACTTTGGCTGTCATTAATGCATTTGTGAAAGTCATTGGACAGTTCAAGTCCCATGCACAGAGGATGTAACAATCATGCATTTCTCAGTAGATAGGAAGAATTTACGTCTCTTCACAACTAATTAAAATCAGAAAATGTTGCACCTTTGAGAAGGTTTTGTTGACACTTATGCGTTTATGAAACTCATTGGAATGTTCAAGTACCTTGAGGACAATTTGTGGCAATCATATATTTGTCAGTATATAGGAACCCTTTATTTCTCTTCACATCTTCGCAATGACAGTTGGACATGCATATTCGGAAAGTATTCCTGACACTTGTGCCTTTATGAAGCTCATTCGATGCATCTTGCCTCTTGACGCCAAGATCTGCCTATCGTGCATTTGTCAATAGTGAGGAACCGTCTATATCTCTTCATAACTAATTAATGACAGAAAGCATGAACGTATTAAGACGTTTTGATAACTCGTATGCTTTTATGAAACTCATTGGATTGTTTGATTCTCTTGAAACCAATTTCTGACAATCATACATTTGACAGTTTATATGGTTCGTGTCTCGTGACGCAAATTTCTTGTAGGCGTGCGTTTGTCAGTATCTCGAACCCCTTTATTTCTCTTCACAGCTTCTTAATGACATATAAACATCCATTTTTCAGAATGTTTTCTAGAAACTGATGACTTTATGAAACCCATTTAATAGACCGTTTCTCTTGTATCCAATTTCTTGCCATCATGCATTTGTCAGTATAAAGTATAACGATATTTCTCTTCACATCTTCTTAATGATATGTTAAATCCACCTTTGAGACCTTCTTGTTTGACGCTATTTTATTTATGAAACATCATGTATGTTCCTGTCTCCTGACGCCAGTTTCTGTCAATCATGCATTTGTCAGTAGAAAGGAACATTTTATTTCTCTTCACAACCATTTGTTGACAGTTAAAAGGAACATTTGAGAAGGTTTTGTTGACGCTTATGAATTTATTAAAGACCTTGTATTATTCGTGTCTCTTCACGCCATTTTGTGGCAATCATGCATTTGTCAGTAGATCGGAACCCTTTATTTCTCTTCACAACTAGTTAATATCACATAAACGTCCACTTTTGAGAACATTGGCTGTCATTTGTAAAAGTCATTGGACAGTTCAAGTCCCATGAACACAGGATGTAACAATCATGCATTTCTCAGTAGATAGGAAGAATTTACTTCTCTTCACAACAAATTACAAACAGAAAATGTTGCATTTTTGAGCAGGTTTTGTTGACACTTATGCCTTTATGAAACTCATTTAACTGTTCAAGTCCCTTGACAACAATTTGTGGCAATCATATATTTGTCGGTATATAGAAACTCTTTATTTCTCTTCACATCATCGCAATGACAGTTGCACATGCATATTTGAAAAATATTCCTGACACTTGTTCATTTCTGAAACTCATTCGATGCCTCGTGCATCTTGACGACAATATCTGCCAATCGTGCATTTGTCAATAGCGAGGAAGCCTTTATATCTCTTCACAACTAATTAATGACAGCTAAGGATTTACGTTTTAAGACGTTTTCATGGCTTATGCATTTAGGAAACTCAGTGGCTGGATTGATTCTCTTGAAGCCACTTTCTGTCAATACTACATTTGACAGTTTAAAGGAACCATTTATTTCCCTTCGCAGCTACTTAATGACAATGAAAATTATGCTTTTGAGAACTTTTTATTGACGCATTTGCATTTATGGAAGACTATATATGGTTCATGTCTCGTGACGCAACTTTCTGGCAGCCGTGCGTTTGTCAGTAGATTGGACCGCTTTATTTCTCTTCACAGCTACTTGATGACATATAAACATCCATTTCTCAGAACGTTCTAGAGAAACTGATGACTTTATGAAACCCATTGAATAGACCGTGTCTCTTGAAACCAATTTCTTGTCATCATGCATTTGTCAGTATAAAGTAAAATGTTATGGCTCTTCACATCTAGTTAACGACATGTGAAATGCATCTCTCAGACCTTCTTGTTGACGCTATTTCATTTTTGAAAGATCTTGTATGTTCCTGTTCCATGACGCCAATTTCTGTTCAATCATGCATTTGTCAGTGGAAAGGAACATTTTATTTCTCTTCACAACTATTTATTCACAGGTGAAAGGATAATTTGAGCAGGTTTTATTGACGCTTATGAATTTGTTAAACACCTTGTATCATTCGTGTCTCTTCATGCCATTTTGTGGGAATCATGCATTTCTCAGTAGATAAGAACCCTTTATATCTCTTCACAACTACTTAATATCACACATAAATTTCCACTTTTGAGAACTTTTACTGTCATTTATGCATTTGTGAAAGTCATTGGAAAGTTCACGTCCCCTGAAAACAGGATGTGGCAATCATGCATTTCTCAGTTGATAGGTAGAATTTATTCCTCTTCACAACTAATTAATATCAGAAAATGTTGCACTTTCAGCGGTTTGGTGACAATTATGCCTTTATGAAACTCACTGGACTGTTCAATTCCCTTGACAAAAATTTGTGGCAATCATACATTTGACAGTATATAGGAACCCTTTATTTCTCATCACATCTTCGCAATAACAATGGACATGCATATTTGACAAGTTTTCCTGACACTTGTGCATTTATGAAACTCCTTCGATGCCTCTTGCCTCTTGACGCCAAGATCTGCCTATCGTGCATTTGTCAATAGCGAGGAACCGTCTATATCTCTTCACAACTAATTTATGACAGCTAAGCATGAACGTATTAAGACGTTTTGATAACTCGTATGCTTTTATGAAACTCATTGGATTGTTTGATTCTCTTGAAGCCAATTTCTGACAATCATACATTTTACAGTTTAAAGGAACCATTTATTTCCCTTCGCAGTTACTTAATGACAATGAAAAATGTACTTTTGAGAACGTCTTATTGACGTCCTTGCATTTATGAAAAATTCTATATGGTTCGTGTCTCGTGACGCAAATTTCTTGTAGGCGTGCGTTTGTCAGTATCTCGAACCCCTTTATTTCTCTTCACAGCTTCTTAATGACATATACACATCCATTTTTCAGAATGTTTTCTAGAAACTGATGACTTTATGAAACCCATTTAATAGACCGTTTCTCTTGTATCCAATTTCTTGCTATCATGCATTTGTCAGTATAAAGTATAACGGTATTTCTCTTCACATCTTCTTAATGATATGTTAAATGCACCTTTGAGACCTTCTTGTTTGACGCTATTTTATTTATGAAACATCATGTATGTTCCTGTCTCATGACGCCAGCTTCTGTCAATCATGCATTTGTCAGTAGAAAGGAACATTTTATTTCTCTTCACAACTATTTGTTGACAGTTAAAAGGAACATTTGAGAAGGTTTTGTTGACGCTTATGAATTTATTAAAGACCTTGTATTATTCGTGTCTCTTCACGCCATTTTGTGGCAATCATGCATTTGTCAATAGATCGGAACCCTTTATTTCTCTTCACAACTAGTTAATATCACATAAACGTCCACTTTTGAGAACATTGGCTGTCATTTATGCATTTGTAAAAGTCATTGGACAGTTCAAGTCCCATGAACACAGGATGTAACAATCATGCATTTCTCAGTAGATAGGAAGAATTTACTTCTCTTCACAACAAATTACAAACAGAAAATGTTGCATTTTTGAGCAGGTTTTGTTGACACTTATGCCTTTATGAAACTCATTTAACTGTTCAAGTCCCTTGACAACAATTTGTGGCAATCATATATTTGTCAGTATATAGGAACCCTTTATTTCTCTTCACATCATCGCAATGACAGTTGCACATGCATATTTGAAAAATATTCCTGACACTTGTTCATTTCTGAAACTCATTCGATGCCTCGTGCATCTTGACGACAATATCTGCCAATCGTGCATTTGTCAATAGCGAGGAAGCCTTTATATCTCTTCACAACTAATTAATGACAGCTAAGGATTTACGTTTTAAGACGTTTTCATGGCTTATGCATTTAGGAAACTCAGTGGCTGGATTGATTCTCTTGAAGCCACTTTCTGTCAATACTACATTTGACAGTTTAAAGGAACCATTTATTTCCCTTCGCAGCTACTTAATGACAATGAAAAATATACTTTTGAGAACTTTTTATTGACGCATTTGCATTTATGGAAGACTATATATGGTTCATGTCTCGTGACGCAACTTTCTGGCAGCCGTGCGTTTGTCAGTAGATTGGACCGCTTTATTTCTCTTCAAAGCTACTTGATGACATATAAACATCCATTTCTCAGAACGTTCTAGAGAAACTGATGACTTTATGAAACCCATTGAATAGACCGTGTCTCTTGAAACCAATTTCTTGTCATCATGCATTTGTCAGTATAAAGTAAAATGTTATGGCTCTTCACATCTAGTTAACGACATGTGAAATGCATCTCTCAGACCTTCTTCTTGACGCTATTTCATTTTTGAAAGATCTTGTATGTTCCTGTTCCATGACGCCAATTTCTGTTAATCATGCATTTGTCAGTGGAAAGGAACATTTTATTTCTCTTCACAACTATTTATTCACAGGTGAAAGGATAATTTGAGCAGGTTTTATTGACGCTTATGAATTTGTTAAACACCTTGTATCATTCGTGTCTCTTGATGCCATTTTGTGGGAATCATGCATTTCTCTGTAGATAAGAACCCTTTATATCTCTTCACAACTTCTTAATATCACATACATCTCCACTTTTGAGAACTTTTACTGTCATTTATGCATTTGTGAAAGTCATTGGAAAGTTCAAGTCCCCTGAAAACAGGATGTGGCAATCATGCATTTCTCAGTTGATAGGTAGAATTTATTCCTCTTCACAACTAATTAATATCAGAAAATGTTGTACTTTCAGCGGTTTGGTGACAATTATGCCTTTATGAAACTCACTGGACTGTTCAATTCCCTTGACAAAAATTTGTGGCAATCATACATTTGACAGTATATAGGAACCCTTTATTTCTCATCACATCTTCGCAATAACAATGGACATGCATATTTGACAAGTTTTCCTGACACTTGTGCATTTATGCAACTCCTTCGATGCCTCTTGCCTCTTGACGCCAAGATCTGCCTATCGTGCATTTGTCAATAGCGAGGAAGCTTTTATATCTCTTCACAAGTAGTTAATGACAGTCAAGCATGAACGTTTCATGACGTTTTGATCACTTATGCTTTTAGGACACTCATTGGATTGTTTGATTCTTTTGAAGCCAATTTCTGACAATAATACATTTGACAGTTTAAAGAAACCATTTCTTTCCCTTCGCAGCTACTTAATGACAAAGAAAAATGTGCTTTTGAGAACTTCTTGTTGACGCATTTGCATTTATGAAACACTCGATATGGTTCATGTCTCGTGACGGAACATTCTGACAGCCGTGCGTTTGTCAGATTGGACCACTTTATTTCTCTTCACAGCTACCTAATGACATATAAACATCCATTTTTCAGAACGTTCTCGAGAAACTGATGACTTTTAAAACCCATTGAATAGACCGTGTGTCTTGAAACCAATTTCTTGCCATCGTGCATTTGTCAGTATAAAGTATAATGTTATGGCTCTTCACATCTACTTAAGGACATGTGAAATGCATCTTTCAGACCTGCTTGTTGACGCTATTTCATTTATGAAACATCATGTATGTTCTTGTCTCATCACGCCAATTTCTGTCAAGCATGCATTTGTCAGTTGAAAGGGACATTTTATCTCTTTTCATAACTATTTATTGACAAGAGAAAGGAACATTTGAGACGGTTTTGTTGACGCTTATGAATTTATTAAACACCTTGTATCATTCGTGTCTCTTCACGCCATTTTGTGGCAATCATGCATTTGTCAGTAGATAGGAACCCTTTGTTTCTCTTCACAACTACTTAATATCACATAAACGTCCACTGTTGAGAACTTTGGCTGTCATTAATGCATTTGTGAAAGTCATTGGACAGTTCAAGTCCCATGCACAGAGGATGTAACAATCATGCATTTCTCAGTAGATAGGAAGAATTTACGTCTCTTCACAACTAATTAAAATCAGAAAATGTTGCACCTTTGAGAAGGTTTTGTTGACACTTATGCCTTTATGAAACTCATTGGAATGTTCAAGTACCTTGAGGACAATTTGTGGCAATCATATATTTGTCAGTATATAGGAACCCTTTATTTCTCTTCACATCTTCGCAATGACAGTTGGACATGCATATTCGAAAAGTATTCCTGACACTTGTGCCTTTATGAAGCTCATTCGATGCATCTTGCCTCTTGACGCCAAGATCTGCCTATCGTGCATTTGTCAATAGCGAGGAACCGTCTATATCTCTTCACAACTAATTAATGACAGCTAAGCATGAACGTATTAAGACGTTTTGATAACTCTTATGCTTTTATGAAACTCATTGGATTGTTTGATTCTCTTGAAGCCAATTTCTGACAATCATACATTTTACAGTTTAAAGAACCATTTATTTCCCTTCGCAGTTACTTAATGACAATGAAAAATGTACTTTTGAGAACCTCTTATTGACGTCCTTGCATTTATGGAAAATTCTATATGTTTCAGGTCTCGTGACGCAAATTTCTTGTAGGCTTGCGTTTGTCAGTATCTCGAACCCCTTTATTTCTCTTCACAGCTTCTTAATGACATATAAACATCCATTTTTCAGAATGTTTTCTAGAAACTGATGACTTTATGAAACCCATTTAATAGACCGTTTCTCTTGTATCCAATTTTTTGCCATCATGCATTTGTCAGTATAAAGTATAACGGTATTTCTCTTCACATCTTCTTAATGATATGTTAAATGCACCTTTGAGACCTTCTTGTTTGACGCTATTTCATTTATGAAACATCATGTATGTTCCTGTCTCATGACGCCAGTTTCTGTCAATCATGCATTGGTCAGTAGAAAGGAACATTTTATTTCTCTTCACAACTATTTGTTGACAGTTAAAAGGAACATTTGAGAAGGTTTTGTTGACGCTTATGAATTTATTAAAGACCTTGTATTATTCGTCTCTTCACGCCATTTTGTGGCAATCTTGCATTTGTCAGTAGATCGGAACCCTTTATTTCTCTTCACAACTAGTTAATATCACATAAACGTCCACTTTTGAGAACATTGGCTGTCATTTATGCATTTGTAAAAGTCATTGGACAGTTCAAGTCCCAAGAACACAGGATGTAACAATCATGCATTTCTCAGTAGATAGGAAGAATTTACTTCTCTTCACAACAAATTACAAACAGAAAATGTTGCATTTTTGAGCAGGTTTTGTTGACACTTATGCCTTTATGAAACTCATCTAACTGTTCAAGTCCCTTGACAACAATTTGTGGCAATCATATATTTGTCAGTATATAGAAACCCTTTATTTCTCTTCACATCATCGCAATGACAGTTGCACATGCATATTTAAAAAATATTCCTGACACTTGTTCATTTCTGAAACTCATTCGATGCCTCGTGCATCTTGACGACAATATCTGCCAATCGTGCATTTGTCAATAGCGAGGATGCCTTTATATCTCTTCACAACTAATTAATGACAGCTAAGGATTTACGTTTTAAGACGTTTTCATGGCTTATGCATTTAGGAAACTCAGTGGCTGGATTGATTCTTTTGAAGCCACTTTCTGTCAATACTACATTTGACAGTTTAAAGGAACCATTTATTTCCCTTCGCAGCTACTTAATGACAATGAAAAATATACTTTTGAGAACTTTATATTGACGCATTTGCATTTATGGAAGACTATATATGTTTCATGTCTCGTGACACAACTTTCTGGCAGCCGTGCGTTTGTCAGTAGATTGGACCGCTTTATTTCTCTTCACAGCTACTTGATGACATATAAATATCCATTTCTCATAACGTTCTAGAGAAACTGATGACTTTATGAAACCCATTGAATAGACCGTGTCTCTTGAAACCAATTTCTTGCCATCATGCATTTGTCAGTATAAAGTAAAATGTTATGGCTCTTCACATCTAGTTAACGACATGTGAAAAGCATCTCTCAGACCTTCTTGTTGACGCTATTTCATTTTTGAAAGATCTTGTATGTTTCTGTTCCATGACGCCAATTTCTGTTCATCATGCATTTGTCAGTGGAAAGGAACATTTTATTTCTCTTCACAACTATTTATTCACAGGTGAAAGGAGAATTTGAGCAGCTTTTATTGACGCTTATGAATTTGTTAAACACCTTGTATCATTCGTGTCTCTTCATGCGATTTTGTGGGAATCATGCATTTCTCAGTAGATAATAACCCTTTATATCTCTTCACAACTACTTAATATCACATACATTTCCACTTTTGAGAACTTTTACTGTCATGTATGCATTTGTGAAAGTCATTGGAAAGTTCAAGTCCCCTGAAAACTGGATGTGGCAATCATGCATTTCTCTGTTGATAGGTAGAATTTATTCCTCTTCACAACTAATTAATATCAGAAAATGTTGCACTTTCAGCGGTTTGGTGACAATTATGCCTTTATGAAACTCACTGGACTGTTCAATTCCCTTGACAAAAATTTGTGGCAATCATACATTTGACAGTATATAGGAACCCTTTATTTCTCATCACATCTTCGCAATAACAATGGACATGCATATTTGACAAGTTTTCCTGACACTTGTGCATTTATGCAACTCCTTCGATACCTCTTGCCTCTTGACGCCAAGATCTGCCTATCGTGCATTTGTCAATAGCGAGGAAGCTTTTATATCTCTTCACAAGTAGTTAATGACAGTCAAGCATGAACGTTTCATGACGTTTTGATCACTTATGCTTTTAGGAAACTCATTGGATTGTTTGATTCTTTTGAAGCCAATTTCTGACAATAATACATTTGACAGTTTAAAGGAACCATTTCTTTCCCTTCGCAGCTACTTAATGACAAAGAAAAATGTGCTTTTGAGAACTTCTTGTTGACGCATTTGCATTTATGAAACACTCGATATGGTTCATGTCTCGTGACGGAACATTCTGGCAGCCGTGAATTTGTCAGATTGGACCACTTTATTTCTCTTCACAGCTACTTAATGACATATAAAAATCCATTTTTTCAGGACGTTCTCGAGAAACTGATGACTTTTAAAACCCATTGAATAGACCGTGTGTCTTGAAACCAATTTCTTGCCATCGTGCAATTGTCAGTATAAAGTATAATGTTATGGCTCTTCACATCTACTTAAGGACATGTGAAATGCATCTTTCAGACCTGCTTGTTGACGCTATTTCACTTATGAAACATCATGTATGTTCTTGTCTCATCACGCCAATTTCTGTCAGTTATGCATTTGTCAGTTGAAAGGAACATTTTATCTCTTTTCATAACTATTTATTGACAAGAGAAAGGAACATCTGAGACGGTTTTGTTGACGCTTATGAATTTATTAAACACCTTGTATCATTCGTGTCTCTTCATGCCATTTTGTGGCAATCATGCATTTGTCAGTAGAGAGGAACACTTTGTTTCTCTTCACAACTAGTTAATATCACATAAACGTCCACTTTTGAGAACATTGGCTGTCATTTATGCATTTGTAAAAGTCATTGGACAGTTCAAGTCCCATGAACACAGGATGTAACAATCATGCATTTCTCGGTAGATAGGAAGAATTTACTTCTCTTCACAACAAATTACAAACAGAAAATGTTCCATTTTTGAGCAGGTTTTGTTGACACTTATGCCTTTATGAAACTCATTTAACTGTTCAAATCCCTTGACAACAATTTGTGGCAATCATATATTTGTCAGTATATAGGAATCCTTTATTTCTCTTCACATCATATCAATGACAGTTGGACATGCATATTTGAAAAATATTCCTGACACTTGTTCATTTCTGAAACTCATTCGATGCCTCGTGCATCTTGACGACAATATCTGCCAATCGTGCATTTGTCAATAGCGAGGAAGCCTTTATATCTCATCACAACTAATTAATGACAGCTAAGGATTTACGTTTTAAGACGTTTTCATGGCTTATGCATTTAAGAAACTCATTGGTTGGATTGATTCTCTTGAAGCCACTTTCGGTCAATGATACATTTGACAGTTTAAAGAAACCATTTATTTCCCTTCGCAGCTACTTAATGACAATGAAAAATATACTTTTGAGAACTTTTTATTGACGCATTTGCATTTATGGAAGACTATATATGGTTCATATCTTGTGACGCAACTTTCTGGCAGCCGTGCGTTTGTCAGTAGATTGGACCGCTTTATTTCTCTTCACAGCTACTTGATGACATATAAACATCGATTTCTCAGAACGTTCTAGAGAAACTGATGACTTTATGAAACCCATTGAATAGACCGTGTCTCTTGAAACCAATTTCTTGCCATCATGCATTTGTCAGTATAAAGTAAAATGTTATGGCTCTTCACATCTAGTTAACGACATGTGAAATGCATCTTTCAGACCTTCATGTTGACGCTATTTCATTTTTTAAAGATCTTGTATGTTCCTGTTCCATGACGCCAATTTCTGTTCATCATGCATTTGTCAGTGGAAAGGAACATTTTATTTCTCTTCACAACTATTTATTCACAGGTGAAAGGAGAATTTGAGCAGGTTTTATTGACGCTTATGAATTTGTTAAACACCTTGTATCATTCGTGTCTCTTCATGCCATTTTGTGGGAATCATGCATTTCTCAGTAGATAAGAACCCTTTATATCTCTTCACAACTACTTAATATCACATACATTTCCACTTTTGAGAACTTTTACTGTCATGTATGCATTTGTGAAAGTCATTGGAAAGTTCAAGTCCCCTGAAAACAGGATGTGGCAATCATGCATTTCTCAGTTGATAGGTAGAATTTATTCCTCTTCACAACTAATTAATATCAGAAAATGTTGCACTTTCAGCGGTTTGGTGACAATTATGCCTTTATAAAACTCACTGGACTGTTCAATTCCCTTGACAAACATTTGTGGCAATCATACATTTGACAGTATATAGGAACCCTTTATTTCTCATCACATCTTCGCAATAACAATGGACATGCATATTTGACAAGTTTTCCTGCCACTTGTGCATTTATTCAACTCCTTCGATGCCTCTTGCCTCTTGACGCCAAGATCTGCCTATCGTGCATTTGTCAATAGCGAGGAAGCTTTTATATCTCTTCACAAGTAGTTAATGACAGTCAAGCATGAACGTTTCATGACGTTTTGATCACTTATGCTTTTAGGAAACTCATTGGATTGTTTGATTCTTTTGAAACCAATTTCTGACAATAATACATTTGACAGTTTAAAGGAACCATTTCTTTCCCTTCGCAGCTACTTAATGACAAAGAAAAATGTGCTTTTGAGAACTCCTTGTTGACGCATTTGCATTTATGAAACACTCGATATGGTTCATGTCTCGTGACGGAACATTCTGGCAGCCGTGCGTTTGTCAGATTGGACCACTTTATTTCTCTTCACAGCTACTTAATGACATATAAACATCCATTTTTCAGAACGTTCTCGAGAAACTGATGACTTTTAAAACCCATTGAATAGACCGTGTGTCTTGAAACCAATTTCTTGCCATCGTGCATTTGTCAGTATAAAGTATAATGTTATGGCTCTTCACATCTACTTAAGGACATGTGAAATGCATCTTTCAGACCTGCTTGTTGACGCTATTTCATTTATGAAACATCATGTATGTTCTTGTCTCATCACGCCAATTTCTGTCAAGCATGCATTTGTCAGTTGAAAGGAACATTTTATCTCTTTTCATAACTATTTATTGACACGAGAAAGGAACATTTGAGACGGTTTTGTTGACGCTTATAAATTTATTAAACACCTTGTATCATTCGTGTCTCTAAACGCCATTTTGTGGCAATCATGCATTTGTCAGTATAGAGGAACCCTTAGTTTCTCTTCACAACTACTTAATATCACATAAACGTCCACTTTTGAGAACTTTGGCTGTCATTAATGCATTTGTGGAAGTCATTGGACAGTTCAAGTCCCATGCACAGAGGATGTAACAATCATGCATTTCTCAGTAGATAGGAAGAATTTACGTCTCTTCACAACTAATTAAAATCAGAAAATGTTGCACCTTTGAGAAGGTTTTGTTGACACTTATGCGTTTATGAAACTCATTGGAATGTTCAAGTACCTTGAGGACAATTTGTGGCAATCATATATTTGTCAGTATATAGGAATCCTTTATTTCTCTTCACATCTTCGCAATGACAGTTGGACATGCATATTCGAAAAGTATTCCTGACACTTGTGCCTTTATGAAGCTCATTCGATGCATCTTGCCTCTTGACGCCAAGATCTGCCTATCGTGCGTTTGTCAATAGCGAGGAACCGTCTATATCTCTTCACAACTAATTAATGACAGCTAAGCATGAACGTATTATGACGTTTTGATAACTCTTATGCTTTATGAAACTCATTGGATTGTTTGATTCTCTTGAAGCCAATTCCTGACAATCATACATTTTACAGTTTAAAGGAACCATTTATTTCCCTTTGCAGTTACTTAATGACAATGAAAAATGTATTTTTGAGAACGTCTTATTGACTTCCTTGCATTTATGAAAAATTCTATATGGTTCATGTCTCGTGACGCAAATTTCTTGTAGGCGTGCGTTTGTCAGTATCTCGAACCCCTTTATTTCTCTTCACAGCTTCTTAATGACATATAAACATCCATTTCTCAGAATGTTTTCTAGAAACTGATGACTTTATGAAACCCATTTAATAGACCGTTTCTCTTGTATCCAATTTCTTGCCATCATGCATTTGTCAGTATAAAGTATAACGGTATTTCTCTTCACATCTACTTAATGATATGTTAAATGCACGTTTGAGACCTTCTTGTTTGACGCTATTTTATTTATGAAACATCATGTATGTTCCTGTCTCACGACGCCAGTTTCTGTCAATCATGCATTTGTCAGTAGAAAGGAACATTTTATTTCTCTTCACAACTATTTGTTGACAGTTAAAAGGAACATTTGAGAAGGTTTTGTTGACGCTTATGAATGTATTAAAGACCTTGTATTATTCGTGTCTCTTCACGCCATTTTGTGACAATCATGCATTTGTCAATGGTTCGGAACCCTTTATTTCTCTTCACAACTAGTTAATATCACATAAACGTCCACTTTTGAGAACATTGGCTGTCATTTATGCATTTGTAAAAGTCATTGGACAGTTCAAGTCCCATGAACACAGGATGTAACAATCATGCATTTCTCAGTAGATAGGAAGAATTTACTTCTCTTCACAACAAATTACAAACAGAAAATGTTGCATTTTTGAGCAGGTTTTGTTGACACTTATGCCTTTATGAAACTCATTTAACTGTTCAAGTCCCTTGACAACAATTTGTGGCAATCATATATTTGTCAGTATATAGAAACTCTTTATTTCTCTTCACATCATCGCAATGACAGTTGCACATGCATATTTGAAAAATATTCCTGACACTTGTTCATTTCTGAAACTCATTCGATGCCTCGTGCATCTTGACGACAATATCTGCCAATCGTGCATTTGTCAATAGCGATGAAGCATTTATATCTCTTCACAACTAATTAATGACAGCTAAGGATTTACGTTTTAAGACGTTTTCATGGCTTATGCATTTAAGAAACTCATTGGTTGGATTGATTCTCTTGAAGCCACTTTCGGTCAATAATACATTTGACAGTTTAAAGGAACCATTTATTTCCCTTCGCAGCTACTTAATGACAATGAAAAATATACTTTTCAGAACTTTTTATTGACGCATTTGCATTTATGGAAGACTATATATGGTTCATGTCTCGTGACGCAACTTTCTAGCAGCCGTGCGTTTGTCAGTAGATTGGACCGCTTTATTTCTCTTCACAGCTACTTGATGACATATAAACATCGATTTCTCAGAACGTTCTAGAGAAACTGATGACTTTATGAAACCCATTGAATAGACCGTGTCTCTTGAAACCAATTTCTTGCCATCATGCATTTGTCAGTATAAAGTAAAATGTTATGGCTCTTCACATCTAGTTAACGACATGTGAAATGCATCTTTCAGACCTTCTTGTTGACGCTATTTCATTTTTTAAAGATCTTGTATGTTCCTGTTCCATGACGCCAATTTCTGTTCATCATGCATTTGTCAGTGGAAAGGAACATTTTATTTCTCTTCACAACTATTTATTCACAGGTGAAAGGAGAATTTGAGCAGGTTTTATTGACGCTTATGAATTTGTTAAACACCTTGTATCATTCGTGTCTCTTCATGCCATTTTGTGGGAATCATGCATTTCTCAGTAGATAAGAACCCTTTATATCTCTTCACAACTACTTAATATCACATACATTTCCACTTTTGAGAACTTTTACTGTCATGTATGCATTTGTGAAAGTCATTGGAAAGTTCAAGTCCCCTGAAAACAGGATGTGGCAATCATGCATTTCTCAGTTGATAGATAGAATTTATTCCTCTTCACAACTAATTAATATCAGCAAATGTTGCACTTTCAGCGGTTTGGTGACTATTATGCCTTTATAAAACTCACTGGACTGTTCAATTCCCTTGACAAACATTTGTGGCAATCATACATTTGACAGTATATAGGAACCCTTTATTTCTCATCACATCTTCGCAATAACAATGGACATGCATATCTGACAAGTTTTCCTGACACTTGTGCATTTATTCAACTCCTTCGATGCCTCTTGCCTCTTGACGCCAAGATCTGCCTATCGTGCATTTGTCAAAAGCTAGGAAGCTTTTATATCTCTTCACAAGTAGTTAAAGACAGTCAAGCATGAACGTTTCATGACGTTTTGATCACTTATGCTTTTAGGAAACTCATTGGATTGTTTGATTCTTTTGAAGCCAATTTCTGACAATAATACATTTGACAGTTTAAAGGAACCATTTCTTTCCCTTCACAGCTACTTAATGACAAAGAAAAATGTTCTTTTGAGAACTCCTTGTTGACGCATTTGCATTTAAATAACACTCGATATGGTTCATGTCTCGTGACGGAACATTCTGGCAGCCGTGCGTTTGTCAGATTGGACCACTTTATTTCTCTTCACAGCTACTTAATGACATATAAACATCCATTTTTCAGAACGTTCTCGAGAAACTGATGACTTTTAAAACCCATTGAATAGACCGTGTGTCTTGAAACCAATTTCTTGCCATCGTGCATTTGTCAGTATAAAGTATAATGTTATGGCTCTTCACATCTACTTAAGGACATGTGAAATGCATCTTTCAGACCTGCTTGTTGACGCTATGTCATTTATGAAACATCATGTATGTTCTTGTCTCATCACGCCAATTTCTGTCAAGCATGCATTTGTCAGTTGAAAGGAACATTTTATCTCTTTTCATAACTATTTATTGACAAGAGAAAGGAACATTTGAGACGGTTTTGTTGACGCTTATGAATTTATTAAACACCTTGTATCATTCGTGTCTCTTCACGCCATTTTGTGGCAATCATGCATTTGTCAGTAGAGAGGAACCCTTTGTTTCTCTTCACAACTACTTAATATCACATAAACGTCCACTTTTGAGAACTTTGGCTGTCATTAATGCATTTGTGAAAGTCATTGGACAGTTCAAGTCCCATGCACAGAGGATGTAACAATCATGCATTTCTCAGTAGATAGGAACAATTTACGTCTCTTCACAACTAATTAAAATCAGAAAATGTTGCACCTTTGAGAAGGTTTTGTTGACACTTATGCGTTTATGAAACTCATTGGAATGTTCAAGTACCTTGAGGACAATTTGTGGCAATCATATATTTGTCAGTATATAGGAACCCTTTATTTCTCTTCACATCTTCGCAATGACAGTTGGACATGCATATTCGAAAAGTATTCCTGACACTTGTGCCTTTATGAAGCTCATTCGATGCATCTTGCCTCTTGACGCCAAGATCTGCCTATCGTGCGTTTGTCAATAGCGAGGAACCGTCTATATCTCTTCACAACTAATTAATGACAGCTAAGCATGAACGTATTATGACGTTTTGATAACTCTTATGCTTTTATGAAACTCATTGGATTGTTTGATTCTCTTGAAGCCAATTCCTGACAATCATACATTTTACAGTTTAAAGGAACCATTTATTTCCCTTTGCAGTTACTTAATGACAATGAAAAATGTACTTTTGAGAACGTCTTATTGACGTCCTTGCATTTATGAAAAATTCTATATGGTTCATGTCTCGTGACGCAAATTTCTTGTAGGCGTGCGTTTGTCAGTATCTCGAACCCCTTTATTTCTCTTCACAGCTTCTTAATGACATATAAACATCCATTTTTCAGAATGTTTTCTAGAAACTGATGACTTTATGAAACCCATTTAATAGACCGTTTCTCTTGTATCCAATTTCTTGCCATCATGCATTTGTCAGTATAAAGTACAACGGTATTTCTCTTCACATCTACTTAATGATATGTTATATGCACCTTTGAGACCTTCTTGTTTGACGCTATTTTATTTATGAAACATCATGTATGTTCCTGTCTCATGACGCCAGTTTCTGTCAATCATGCATTTGTCAGTAGAAAGGAACATTTTATTTCTCTTCACAACTATTTGTTGACAGTTGAAAGGAACATTTGAGAAGGTTTTGTTGACGCTTATGAATTTTTTAAAGACCTTGTATTATTCGTGTCACTTCACGCCATTTTGTGTCAATCATGCATTTGTCAGTAGATCGGAACCCTTTATTTCTCTTCACAACTAGTTAATATCACATAAACGTCCACTTTTGAGAACATTGGCTGTCATTTATGCATTTGTAAAAGTCATTGGACAGTTCAAGTCCCATGAACACAGGATGTAACAATCATGCATTTCTCAGTAGATAGGAAGAATTTACTTCTCTTCACAACAAATTACAAACAGAAAATGTTGCATTTTTGAGCAGGTTTTGTTGACACTTATGCCTTTATGAAACTCATTTAACTGTTCAAGTCCCTTGACAACAATTTGTGGCAATCATATATTTGTCAGTATATAGAAACCCTTTATTTCTCTTCACATCATCGCAATGACAGTTGCACATGCATATTTGAAAAATATTCCTGACACTTGTTCATTTCTGAAACTCATTCGATGCCTCGTGCATCATGACGACAATATCTACCAATCGTGCATTTGTCAATAGCGAGGAAGCCTTTATATCTCTTCACAACTAATTAATGACAGCTAAGGATTTACGTTTTAAGACGTTTTCATGGCTTATGCATTTAGGAAACTCAGTGGCTGGATTGATTCTCTTGAAGCCACTTTCTGTCAATAATACATTTGACAGTTTAAAGGAACCATTTATTTCCCTTCGCGGCTACTTAATGACAATGAAAAATATACTTTTGAGAACTTTATATTGACGCATTTGCATTTATGGAAGACTATATATGGTTCATGTCTCGTGACGCAACTTTCTGGCAGCCGTGCGTTTGTCAGTAGATTGGACCGCTTTATTTCTCTTCACAGCTACTTGATGACATATAGACATCCATTTCTCAGAACGTTCTAGAGAAACTGATGACTTTATGAAACCCATTGAATAGATTGTGTCTCTTGAAACCAATTTCTTGTCATCATGCATTTGTCAGTATAAAGTAAAACGTTATGGCTCTTCACATCTAGTTAACGACATGTGAAATGCATCTCTCAGAACTTCGTGTTGACGCTATTTCATTTTTGAAAGATCTTGTATGTTCCTGTTCCATGACGCCAATTTCTGTTCATCATGCATTTGTCAGTGGAAAGAAACATTTTATTTCTCTTCACAACTATTTATTCACAGGTGAAAGGAGAATTTGAGCAGGTTTTATTGACTCTTATGAATTTGTTAAACACCTTGTATCATTCGTGTCTCTTCATGTCATTTTGTGGGAATCATGCATTTCTCAGTGGATAAGAACCCTTTATATCTCTTCACAACTACTTAATATCACATACATTTCCACTTTTGAGAACTTTTACTGTCATTTATGCATTTGTGAAAGTCATTGGACAGTTCAAGTCCGATGAAAACAGGATGTGGCAATCATGCATTTCTCAGTTGATAGGTAGAATTTATTCCTCTTCACAACTAATTAATATCAGCAAAATGTTGCACTTTCAGCGGTTTGGTGACAATTATGCCTTTATGAAACTCACTGGACTGTTCAATTCCCTTGACAAACATTTGTGGCAATCATACATTTGACAGTATATAGGAACCCTTTATTTCTCATCACATCTTCGCAATAACAATGGACATGCATATTTGACAAGTTTTCCTGCCACTTGTGCATTTATTCAACTCCTTCGATGCCTCTTGCCACTTGACGCCAAGATCTGCCTATCGTGCATTTGTCAATAGCGAGGAAGCTTTTATATCTCTTCACAAGTAGTTAATGACAGTCAAGCATGAACGTTTCATGACGTTTTGATCACTTATGCTTTTAGGAAACTCATTGGATTGTTTGATTCTTTTGAAGCCAATTTCTGACAATAATACATTTGACAGTTTAAAGGAACCATTTCTTTCCCATCGCAGCTACTTAATGACAAAGAAAAATGTGCTTTTGAGAACTTCTTGTTGACGCATTTGCATTTATGAAACACTCGATATGGTTTATGTCTCTTGACGGAACATTCTGGCAGCCGTGCGTTTGTCAGATTGGACCACTTTATTTCTCTTCACAGCTACTTAATGACATATAAACATCCATTTTTCAGAACGTTCTCGAGAAACTGATGACTTTTAAAACCCATTGAATAGACCCTGTGTCTTGAAACCAATTTCTTGCCATCGTGCATTTGTCAGTATAAAGTATAATGTTATGGCTCTTCACATCTACTTAAGGACATGTGAAATGCATCTTTCAGACCTGCTTGTTGACGCTATGTCATTTATGAAACATCATGTATGTTCCTGTCTCATCACGCCAATTTCTGTCAATCATGCATTTGTCAGTTGAAAGGAACATTTTATCTCTTTTCATAACTATTTATTGACAAGAAAAAGGAACATCTGAGACGGTTTTGTTGACGCTTATGAATTTATTAAACACCTTGTATCATTCGTGTCTCTAAACGCCATTTTGTGGCAATCATGCATTTGTCAGTAGAAG
The DNA here is from genome assembly GCA_016617855.1 of Megalonaias nervosa. Classification (NCBI taxonomy): domain Eukaryota; kingdom Metazoa; phylum Mollusca; class Bivalvia; order Unionida; family Unionidae; genus Megalonaias; species Megalonaias nervosa. The sequence goes on along the minus strand of JAECUM010015996.1, from coordinate 52,669 downwards.
GAACTTTGTTTCTCTTCACAACTACTTAATATCACATAAACGTCCACTTTTGAGAACTTTGGCTGTCATTAATGCATTTGTGAAAGTCATTGGACAGTTCAAGTCCCATGCACAGAGGATGTAACAATCATGCATTTCTCAGTAGAAAGGAAGAATTTACGTCTCTTCACAACTAATTAAAATCAGAAAATCTTGCACCTTTGAGAAGGTTTTGTTGACACTTATGCGTTTATGAAACTCATTGGAATGTTCAAGTACCTTGAGGACAATTTGTGGCAATCATATATTTGGCAGTATATAGGAACCCGTTATTTCTCTTCACATCTTCGCAATGACAGTTGGACATGCATATTCGAGAAGTATTCCTGACACTTGTGCCTTTATGAAGCTCATTCGATGCATCTTGCCTCTTGACGCCAAGAGCTGCCTATCGTGCATTTGTCAATAGCGAGGAACCGTCTATATCTCTTCACAACTAATTAATGACAGCTAAGCATGAACGTATTAAGACGTTTTGATAACTCTTATGCTTTTATGAAACTCATTGGATTGTTTGATTCTCTTGAAGCCAATTTCTGACAATCATACATTTTACAGTTTAAAGGAACCATTTATTTCCCTTCGCAGTTACTTAATGACAATGAAAAATGTACTTTTGAGAACGTCTTATTGACGTCCTTGCATTTATGAAAAATTATATATGGTTCATGTCTCGTGACGCAAATTTCTTGTAGGCGTGCGTTTGTCAGTATCTCGAACCCCTTTATTTCTCTTCACAGCTTCTTAATGACATATAAACATCCATTTTTCAGAATGTTTTCTAGAAACTGATGACTTTATGAAACCCATTTAATAGACCGTTTCTCTTGTATCCAATTTCTTGCCATCATGCATTTGTCAGTATAAAGTATAACGGTATTTCTCTTCACATCTACTTAATGATATGTTAAATGCACCTTTGAGACCTTCTTGTTTGACGCTATTTTATTTATGAAACATCATGTATGTTCCTGTCTCATGACGCCAGTTTCTGTCAATCATGCATTTGTCAGTAGAAAGGAACATTTTATTTCTCTTCACAACTATTTGTTGACAGTTAAAAGGAACATTTGAGAAGGTTTTGTTGACGCTTATGAATTTATTAAAGACCTTGTATTATTCGTGTCTCTTCACGCCATTTTGTGGCAATCATGCATTTGTCAGTAGATCGGAACCCTTTATTTCTCTTCACAACTAGTTAATATCACATAAACGTCCACTTTTGAGAACATTGGCTGTCATTTATGCATTTGTAAAAGTCATTGGACAGTTCAAGTCCCATGAACACAGGATGTAACAATCATGCATTTCTCCAGTAGATAGGAAGAATTTACTTCTCTTCACAACAAATTACAAACAGAAAATGTTGCATTTTTGAGCAGGTTTTGTTGACAATTATGCCTTTATGAAACTCATTTAACTGTTCAAGTCCCTTGACAACAATTTGTGGCAATCATATATTTGTCAGTATATAGGAACCCTTTATTTCTCTTCACATCATCGCAATGACAGTTGGACATGCATATTTGAAAAATATTCATGACACTTGTTCATTTCTGAAACTCATTCGATGCCTCGTGCATCTTGACGACAATATCTGCCAATCGTGCATTTATCAATAGCGAGGAAGGCTTTATATCTCTTCACAACTAATTAATGATAGCTAAGGATTTACGTTTTAAGACGTTTTCATGGCTTATGCATTAAGGAAACTCATATACTGGATTGATTCTCTTGAAGCCACTTTCTGTCAATAATACATTTGACAGTTTAAAGGAACCATTTATTTCCCTTCGCAGCTACTTAATGACAATGAAAAATATACTTTTGAGAACTTTATATTGACGCATTTGCATTTATGGAAGACTATATATGGTTCATGTCTCGTGACGCAACTTTCTGGCAGCCGTGCGTTTGTCAGTAGATTGGACCGCTTTATTTCTCTTCACAGCTACTTGATGACATATAAACATCCTTTTCTCAGAACGTTCTAGAGAAACTGATGACTTTATGAAACCCATTGAATAGACCGTGTCTCTTGAAACCAATTTCTTGCCATCATGCATTTGTCAGCATACAGTAAAATGTTATGGCTCTTCACATCTAGTTAACGACATGTGAAAAGCATCTCTCAGACCTTCTTGTTGACGCTATTTCATTTTTTAAAGATCTTGTATGTTCCTGTTCCATGACGCCAATTTCTGTTCATCATGCATTTGTCAGTGGAAAGGAACATTTTATTTCTCTTCACAACTATTTATTCACAGGTGAAAGGAGAATTTGAGCAGGTTTTATTGACGCTTATGAATTTGTTAAACAGCTTGTGTCATTCGTGTCTCTTCATGCCATTTTGTGGGAATCATGCATTTCTCAGTAGATAAGAACCTTTTATATCTCTTCACAACTACTTAATATCACATACATTTCTACCTTTGAGAACTTTTACTGTCATTTATGCATTTGTGAAAGTCATTGGACAGTTCAAGTCCCCTGAAAACAGGATGTGGCAATCATGCATTTCTCAGTTGATAGGTAGAATTTATTCCTCTTCACAACTAATTAATATCAGAAAATGTTGCACTTTCAGCGGTTTGGTGACAATTATGCCTTTATGAAACTCACTGGACTGTTCAATTCCCTTGACAAACATTTGTGGCAATCATACATTTGACAGTATATAGGAACTCTTTATTTCTCATCACATCTTCGCAATAACAATGGACATGCATATTTGACAAGTTTTCCTGCCACTTGTGCATTTATTCAACTCCTTCGATGCCTCTTGCCTCTTGACGCCAAGATCTGCCTATCGTGCGTTTGTCAATAGCGAGGAAGCTTTTATATCTCTTCACAAGTAGTTAATGACAGTCAAGAATGAACGTTTCATGACGTTTTGATCACCTATGGTTTTAGGAAACTCATTGGATTGTTTGATTCTTTTGAAGCCAATTTCTGATAATCATACATTTTACAGTTTAAAGGAACCATTTATTTCCCTTCGCAATTACTTAATGACAATGAAAAATGTACTTTTGAGAACGTCTTATTGACGTCCTTGCATTTATGAAAAATTCTATATGGTTCATGTCTCGTGACGCAAATTTCTTGTAGGCGTGCGTTTGTCGGTATCTCGAACCCCTTTATTTCTCTTCACAGCTTCTTAATAACATATAAACATCCATTTTTCAGAATGTTTTCTAGAAACTGATGACTTTATGAAACCCATTTAATAGACCGTTTCTCTTGTATCCAATTTCTTGCCATCATGCATTTGTCAGTATAAAGTATAACGGTATTTCTCTTCACATCTACTTAATGATATGTTAAATGCACCTTTGAGACCTTCTTGTTTGACGCTATTTTATTTATCAAACATCATGTATGTTCCTGTCTCATGACGCCAGTTTCTGTCAATCATGCATTTGTCAGTAGAAAGGAACATTTTATTTCTCTTCACAACTATTTGTTGACAGTTAAAAGGAACATTTGAGAAGGTTTTGTTAACGCTTATGAATTTATTAAAGACCTTGTATTATTCGTGTCTCTTCACGCCATTTTGTGGCAATCATTCATCTGTCAGTAGATCGGAACCCTTTATTTCTCTTCACAACTAGTTAATATCACATAAACGTCCACTTTTGAGAACATTGACTGTCATTTATGCATTTGTAAAACTCTTTGGACAGTTCAAGTCCCATGAACACAGGATGTAACAATCATGCATTTCTCAGTAGATAGGAAGAATTTACTTCTCTTCACAACAAATTACAAACAGAAAATGTTGCATTTTTGAGCAGGTTTTGTTGACAATTATGCCTTTATGAAACTCATTTAACTGTTCAAGTCCCTTGACAACAAGTTTTGGCAATCATATATTTGTCAGTATATAGGAACCCTTTATTTCTCTTCACATCATCGCAATGACAGTTGGACATGCATATTTGAAAAATATTCATGACACTTGTTCATTACTGAAACTCCTTCGATGCCAATCGTGCATTTGTCAATAGCGAGGAAGCCTTTATATCTCTTCACAACTAATTAATGACAGCTAAGGATTTACGTTTTAAGACGTTTTCATGGCTTATGCATTTAAGAAACTCATTGGTTGGATTGATTCTCTTGAAGCCACTTTCTGTCAATAATACATTTGACAGTTTCAAGGAACCATTTATTTCCCTTCGCAGCTACTTAATGACAATGAAAAATATACTTTTGAGAACTTTATATTGACGCATTTGCATTTATGGAAGACTATATATGGTTCATGTCTCGTGACGCAACTTTCTGGTAGCCGTGCGTTTGTCAGTAGATTGGACCGCTTTATTTCTCTTCACAGCTACTTGATGACATATAAACATCCTTTTCTCAGAACGTTCTAGAGAAACTGATGACTTTATGAAACCCATTGAATAGACCGTGTCTCTTGAAACCAATTTCTTGCCATCATGGATTTGTCAGTATAAACTAAAATGTTATGGCTCTTCACATCTAGTTAACGACATGTGAAATGCATCTCTCAGACCTTCTTGTTGACGCTATTTCTTTTTTGAAAGATCTTGTATGTTCCTGTTCCATGACGCCAATTTCTGTTAATCATGCATTTGTCAGTGGAAAGGAACATTTTATTTCTCTACACAACTATTTATTCACAGGTGAAAGGAGAATTTGAGCAGGTTTTATTGACGCTTATGAATTTGTTAAACACCTTGTATCATTCGTGTCTCTTCATGCCATTTTGTGGGAATCATGCATTTCTCAGTAGATAAGAACCTTTTATATCTCTTCACAACTACTTAATATCACATACATTTCTACCTTTGAGAACTTTTACTGTCATTTATGCATTTGTGAAAGTCATTGGACAGTTCAAGTCCCCTGAAAACAGGATGTGGCAATCATGCATTTCTCAGTTGATAGGTAGAATTTATTCCTCTTCACAACTAATTAATATCAGAAAATGTTGCACTTTCAGCGGTTTGGTGACAATTATGCCTTTATGAAACTCACTCCACTGTTCAATTCCCTTGACAAACATTTGTGGCAATCATACATTTGACAGTATATAGGAACCCTTTATTTCTCATCACATCTTCGCAATAACAATGGACATGCATATTTGACAAGTTTTCCTGACACTTGTGCATTTATGCAACTCCTTCGATGCCTCTTGCCTCTTGACGCCAAGATCTGCCTATCGTGCATTTGTCAATAGCGAGGAAGCTTTTATATCTCTTCACAAGTAGTTAATGACAGTCAAGCATGAACGTTTCATGACGTTTTGATCACTTATGCTTTTAGGAAACTCATTGGATTGTTTGATTCTTTTGAAGCCAATTTCTGACAATACTACATTTGACAGTTTAAAGGAACCATTTCTTTCCCTTCGCAGCTACATAATGACAAAGAAAAATGTGCTTTTGAGAACTTCTTGTTGACGCATTTGCATTTATGAAACACTCGATATGGTTCATGTCTCGTGACGGAACATTCTGGCAGCCGTGCATTTGTCAGATTGGACCACATTATTTCTCTTTACAGCTAGTTAATGATATAGAAACATCCATTTTTCAGAACGTTCTCGAGAAACTGATGACTTTTAAAACCCATTGAATAGACCGTGTGTCTTGAAACCAATTTCTTGCCATCGTGCATTTGTCAGTATAAAGTATAATGTTATGGCTCTTCACATCTACTTAAGGACCTGTGAAATGCATCTTCCAGACCTGCTTGTTGACGCTATTTCATTGATGAAACATCATGTATGTTCTTGTCTCATCACGCCAATTTCTGTCAGTTATGCATTTGTCAGTTGAAAGGAACATTTTATCTCTTTTCATAACTATTTATTGACAAGAGAAAGGAACATTTGAGACGGTTTTGTTGACGCTTATGAATTTATTAAACACCTTGTATCATTCGTGTCTCTTCACGCCATTTTGTGGCAATCATGCATTTGTCAGTAGAGAAAAACTCTTTGTTTCTCTTCACAACTACTTAATATTACATAAACGTCCACTTTTGAGAACTTTGGCTGTCATTATTGCATTTGTGAAAGTTTATTGGACAGTTCAAGTCCCATGCACAGAGGATGTAACAATCATGCATATCTCAGTAGATAGGAAGAATTTACGTCTCTTCACAACTAATTAAAATCAGAAAATGTTGCACCTTTGAGAAGGTTTTGTTGACACTTATGCGTTTATGAAACTCATTGGAATGTTCAAGTACCTTGAGGACAATTTGTGGCAATCATATATTTGTCAGTATATAGGAACCCTTTATTTCTCTTCACATCTTCGCAATGACAGTTGGACATGCATATTCGAAAAGTATTCCTGACACTTGTGCCTTTATGAAGCTCATTCGATGCATCTTGCCTCTTGACGCCAAGATCTGCCTATCGTGCATTTGTCAATAGCGAGGAACCGTCTATATCTCTTCACAAGTAATTAATGACAGCTAAGCATGAACGTATTAAGACGTTTTGATAACTCGTATGCTTTTATGAAACTCATTGGATTGTTTGATTCTCTTGAAGTCAATTTCTGACAATCATACATTTTACAGTTTAAAGGAACCATTTATTTCCCTTCGCAGTTACTTAATGACAAAGAAAAATGTACTTTTGAGAACGTCTTATTGACGTCCTTGCATTTATGAAAAATTCTATATGGTTCATGTCTCGTGACGCAAATTTCTTGTAGGCGTGCGTTTGTCAGTATCTCGAACCCCTTTATTTCTCTTCACAGCTTCTTAATGACATATAAACATCCATTTTTCAGAATGTTTTCTAGAAACTGATGACTTTATGAAACCCATTTAATAGACCGTTTCTCTTGTATCCAATTTCTTGCCATCATGCATTTGTCAGTATAAAGTATAACGGTATTTCTCTTCACATCTACTTAATGATATGTTAAATGCACCTTTGAGACCTTCTTGTTTGACGCTATTTTATTTATGAAACATCATGTATGTTCCTGTCTCATGACGCCAGTTTCTGTCAATCATGCATTTGTCAGTAGAAAGGAACATTTTATTTCTCTTCACAACTATTTGTTGACAGTTAAAAGGAACATTTGAGAAGGTTTTGTTGACGCTTATCAATTTATTAAAGACCTTGTATTATTCGTGTCTCTTCACGCCATTTTGTGGCAATCATTCATTTGTCAGTAGATCGGAACCCTTTATTTCTCTTCACAACTAGTTAATATCACATAAACGTCCACTTTTGAGAACATTGGCTGTCATTTATGCATTTGTAAAAGTCATTGGACAGTTCAAGTCCATGAACACAGGATGTAACAATCATGCATTTCTCAGTAGATAGGAAGAATTTACTTCTCTTCACAACAAATTACAAACAGAAAATGTTGCATTTTTGAGCAGGTTTTGTTGACACTTATGCCTTTATGAAACTCATTGGAACTGTTCAAGTACCTTGACAACAATTTGTGGCAATCATATATTTGTCAGTATATAGGAACCCTTTATTTCTCTTCACATCATCGCAATGACAGTTGGACATGCATATTTGAAAAATATTCCTGACACTTGTTCATTTCTGAAACTCATTCGATGCCTCGTGCATCTTGACGACAATATCTGCCAATCGTGCATTTGTCAATAGCGAGGAAGCCTTTATATCTCTTCACAACTAATTAATGATAGCTAAGGATTTACGTTTTAAGACGAGTTCATGGCTTATGCATTTAGGAAACTCATTGGCTGGATTGATTCTCTTGAAGCCACTTTCTGTCAATAATACATTTGACAGTTTAAAGGAACCATTTATTTCCCTTCGCAGCTACTTAATGACAATGAAAAATATACTTTTGAGAACTTTATATTGACGCATTTGCATTTATGGAAGACTATATATGGTTCATGTCTCGTGACACAACTTTCTGGCAGCCGTGCGTTTGTCAGTAGATTGGACCGCTTTATTTCTCTTCACAGCTACTTGATGACATATAAATATCCATTTCTCATAACGTTCTAGAGAAACTGATGACTTTATGAAACCCATTGAATAGACCGTGTCTCTTGAAACCAATTTCTTGCCATCATGCATTTGTCAGTATAAAGTAAAATGTTATGGCTCTTCACATCTAGTTAACGACATGTGAAAAGCATCTCTCAGACCTTCTTGTTGACGCTATTTCATTTTTGAAAGATCTTGTATGTTTCTGTTCCATGACGCCAATTTCTGTTCATCATGCATTTGTCAGTGGAAAGGAACATTTTATTTCTCTTCACAACTATTTATTCACAGGTGAAAGGAGAATTTGAGCAGCTTTTATTGACGCTTATGAATTTGTTAAACACCTTGTATCATTCGTGTCTCTTCATGCCATTTTGTGGGAATCATGCATTTCTCAGTAGATAAGAACCCTTTATATCTCTTCACAACTACTTAATATCACATAAATTTCCACTTTTGAGAACTTTTACTGTCATTTATGCATTTGTGAAAGTCATTGGACAGTTCAAGTCCCCTGAAAACAGGATGTGGGAATCATGCATTTCTCAGTTGATAGGTAGAATTTATTCCTCTTCACAACTAATTAATATCAGAAAATGTTGCACTTTCAGCGGTTTGGTGACAATTATGCCTTTATGAAACTCACTCCACTGTTCAATTCCCTTGACAAACAATTGTGGCAATCATACATTTGACAGTATATAGGAACTCTTTATTTCTCATCACATCTTCGCAATAACAATGGACATGCATATTTGACAAGTTTTCCTGCCACTTGTGCATTTATTCAACTCCTTCGATGATTCTTGCCTCTTGACGCCAAGATCTGCCTATCGTGCATTTGTCAATAGCGAGGAAGCTTTTATATCTCTTCACCAGTAGTTAATGACAGTCAAGCATGAACGTTTCATGACGTTCTGATCACTTATGCTTTTAGGAAACTCATTATATTGTTTGATTATTTTGAAGCCAATTTCTGACAATAATACATTTGACAGTTTAAAGGAACCATTTCTTTCGCTTCGCAGCTACTTAATGACAAAGAAAAAATGTGCTTTTGAGAACTTCTTGTTGACGCATTTGCATTTATGAAACACTCGATATGGTTCATGTCTCTTGACGGAACATTCTGGCAGCCGTGCGTTTGTCAGATTGGACCACTTTATTTCTCTTCACAGCTACTTAATGACATATAAACATCCATCTTTCAGAACGTTCTCGAGAAAGTGATGACTTTTAAAACCCATTGAATAGACCCTGTGTCTTGAAACCAATTTCTTGCCATCGTGCATTTGTCAGTATAAAGTATAATGTTATGGCTCTTCACATCTACTTAAGGACATGTGAAATGCATCTTTCAGACCTGCTTGTTGATGCTATGTCATTTATGAAACATCATATATGTTCTTGTCGCATCACGCCAATTTCTGTCAAGCATGCATTTGTCAGTGGAAAGGAACATTTTATCTCTTTTCATAACTATTTATTGACAAGAGAAAGGAACATCTGAGACGGTTTTGTTGACGCTTATGAATTTATTAAACACCTTGTATCATTTGTGTTCTAAACGCCATTTTGTGGCAATCATGCATTTGTCAGTAGAGAGGAACACTTTGTTTCTCTTCACAACTACTTAATATCACATAAACGTCCACTTTTGAGAACTTTGGCTGTCATTAATGCATTTGTGAAAGTCATTGGACAGTTCAAGTCCCATGCACAGAGGGTGTAACAATCATGCATTTCTCAGTAGATAGGAAGAATTTACGTCTCTTCACAACTAATTAAAATCAGAAAATGTTGCACCTTTGAGAAGGTTTTGTTGACACTTATGCGTTTATGAAACTCATTGGAATGTTCAAGTACCTTGAGGACAATTTGTGGCAATCATATATTTGTCAGTATATAGGAACCCTTTATTTCTCTTCACATCTTCGCAATGACAGTTGGACATGCATATTCGAAAAGTATTCCTGACACTTGTGCCTTTATGAAGCTTCATTCGATGCATCTTGCCTCTTGACGCCATGATCTGCCTATCGTGCATTTGTCAATAGCGAGGAACCGTCTATATCTCTTCACAAGTAATTAATGACAGCTAAGCATGAACGTATTAAGACGTTTTGATAACTCTTATGCTTTTATGAAACTCATTGGATTGTTTGATTCTTTTGAAGCCAATTTCTGACAATCATACATTTTAGAGTTTAAAGGAACCATTTATTTCCCTTCGCAGTTACTTAATGACAAAGAAAAATGTACTTTTGAGAACGTCTTATTGACGTCCTTGCATTTATGAAAAATTCTATATGGTTCATGTCTCGTGACGCAAATTTCTTGTAGGCGTGCGTTTGTCGGTATCTCGAACCCCTTTATTTCTCTTCACAGCTTCTTAATGACATATACACATCCATTTTTCAGAATGTTTTCTAGAAACTGATGACTTTATGAAACCCATTTAATAGACCGTTTCTCTTGTATCCAATTTCTTGCCATCATGCATTTGTCAGTATAAAGTATAACGGTATTTCTCTTCACATCTACTTAATGATATGTTAAATGCACCTTTGAGACCTTCTTGTTTGACGCTATTTTATTTATGAAACATCATGTATGTTCCTGTCTCACGACGCCAGTTTCTGTCAATCATGCATTTGTCAGTAGAAAGGAACATTTTATTTCTCTTCACAACTATTTGTTGACAGTTAAAAGGAACATTTGAGAAGGTTTTGTTGACGCTTATGAATTTATTCAAGACCTTGTATTATTCGTGTCTCTTCACGCCATTTTGTGGCAATCATTCATTTGTCAGTAGATCGGAACCCTTTATTTCTCTTCACAACTAGTTAATATCACATAAACGTCCACTTTTGAGAACATTGACTGTCACTTATGCATTTGTAAAAGTCATTGGACAGTTCAAGTCCCATGAACACAGGATGTAACAATCATGCATTTCTCAGTAGATAGGAAGAATTTACTTCTCTTCACAACAAATTACAAACAGAAAATGTTCCATTTTTGAGCAGGTTTTGTTGACACTTATGCCTTTATGAAACTCATTTAACTGTTCAAGTCCCTTGACAACAATTTGTGGCAATCATATATTTGTCAGTATATAGGAACCCTTTATTTCTCTTCACATCTTCGCAATGACAGTTGGACATGAATGTTTGACAAGTATTCCTGACACTTGTGCATTTATGAATCTCATTCGATGACTCGTGCCTCTTGACGCCAATATCTGCCAATCGTGCATTTCTCAATAGCAAGGAAGCCTTTGTATCTCTTAACAACTAATTAATGACAGCTAAGCATGAACGTTTTAAGACGTTTTGATGACTTATGCTTTCATGAAACTCATTGGCTGGTTTGATTGTCTTGAAACGAATTTCTGACAATAATATATTTGACAGTTGAAAGGAACCATTTATTTCCCTTTGCAGCTACTTAATGACAATATCCAATGTACTTTTGAGAACCTCTTATAGACGCATTTGCATTCATGAAACACTATATATGGTTCATGTCTCGTGACGCATATTTCTTGCAGGTGTGCGTTTGTCAGTAGATTGGACCCCTTTATTTCTCTTCACAGCTATTTAATGATATTTAAACATCCATTTGTCAGAACGTTCTCGAGAAACTTATGACTTTATGAAACCCATAGAATAAACCGTATCTCTTGAAACCAATTTCTTGCCATCATGCATTTGTCAGTATAAAGTATAATGCTATGGCTCTTCACATCTAATTAAGGACATGTGAAATGCATGTTTCAGACCTTCTTGTTGACGCTATTTCATTTATGGAACATCTTGTATGTTCCTGTCTCATGACGCCAATTTCTGTCAATCATGCATTTGTCAGTGGAAATAAACATTTTATTTCACTTCACAACTATTTATTGACAGGGGAAAGGAGAATTTGAGAAGGTTTTATTGACGCTTGTGATTTTGTTAAACACCACGTATCATTCGTGTCCCTTCATGCCATTTTGTGGCAATCATGCATTTGTCAGTAGATAGGAACCCTTTATATCTCTTCACAACTACTTAATATCACATAAACGTACACTTTTCAGAACTTTGGCTGTCATTTATGCATTTGTGAAAGTCATTGGAAAGTTCAAGTCCCATGAAAACAGGATGTGGCAATCATGCATTTCTCAGTTGATAGGAAGAATTTATCTCCCTTCACAACTAATTAATATCAGAAAATATTGCAATATTGAGCAGGTTTGGTAGAGAATTATGTCTTTATGAAACTCATTGCACTGTTCAATTTCCTTGTCAACAATTTGTGAGAGTCATACATTTGTCAACATATAGGAACCATTTATTTCTCTTCACATCTTCGCAATGAAAGTAGACATACATAGTTGACAAGTTTTCCTGACACTTGTGCATTTATGCAACTAATTCGATGCAATGCTTCTCTTGACGCCAGGATATGGCAATCGTGCATTTGTCAATAGCGAGGAACCCTTTAGATTTGTTCACATCTAATTAGTGACAGCTAGGAATGAACGTATTAAGACGTTTTGATGACTCTTATGCTATTATGAAACTCATTGGATTGTTTGATTCTCTTGTAGCCAAGTTCTGACAATCATACAGTTGACAGTTTAAGGGAACCATTTATTTCCCATCTCAGTTTCTTAATGACAATGAAAAATGTACTTTTGAGAACTTCTTATTGACGTATTTTCATTTATGAAACACTCTGTATGGTTCATGTCACGTGACGCAAATTTCTGGCAGGCGTGCGTTTGACAGTATATGGAACCCCTTTGTTTCTTTTCACATTTTCTTAATGACATCTAAACATCCATTTTTCAGAACGTTTTCTAGCAACTGATGACTTTATGAAACCAATTTAATAGACCGTGTCTCTTGAAACTAATTTCTTGGCATCCTTCATTTGTCAGTATAAAGTATATTCGTATGTCTCTTCACATCTATTTAATGACAGGTCAAAGGAACATTTGAGAAGGTTTTGTTCACGCTTATAAATTTATTAAACACCCTGTGTCATTCGTGTCTCTTCACGCCATTTTGCGACAATCATGCATTTGTCAGTAGATAGGAACCCATTATTTCTCTTCACAACTACTTAATATCACATAAACGTCCACTTTTGAGAACTTCGGCTGTCATTTATGCATTTGTGAAAGTCATTATACAGTTCAAGTCCCATGAACACAGGATGTAACAATCATGCATTTCTCAGTAGATCGGAAGAATTTACTTCTCTCCACAACTAATTAAAATAAGAAAATGTTTCACATTTGAGAAGGTGTTGTTGACACTTAAGCCTTTATGAAACTCATTGGACTGTTCAAGTCCCTTGACAACAATTTGTCGCAATCATATATATGTCTTTATATAGGAACACTTTATTTCTCTTTAATCTTCGGAATGACAGTTATACATGAATATTTGACAATTTGACACTTGTGCATTTATGCAACTCATTCGATGCCTCGCGTCTCTTGACGCCCAGATCTGACAATCGTGCATTTGTCAATAGCGAGGAACTCTTTATATCTGTTCACAACTAATTAATGACAGCTAAGCATGAACGTATTAACACGATTTGATTATTCTTATGCTTTTATGAAACTCATTGGATTGTTTGATTCTCTTGAACCCAATTTCTGACAAACATACATTTGACAGTTTAAAGGAACCATTTATTTCCCTTCTCAGTTACTTAATGACAATGAAAAAGTACTTTTGAGAACCTTTTATTGACGTATTTGCATTTATGAAAGATTCTGTACGGTTCATGTCTCCTGACGCAATTTTCTGGCACCCGTGCGTTTTTCAGTAGATTGGACCCCTCAATTTCTCTTCACAGCTACTTGATGACATATAAAGATCAATTTTTCAGAAAGTTCTCGAGAAGCTGATGACTTTATGAAACCCATTGATTAGACCGTGTCTCTTGAAAGCAATTTCTTGCATTCACGCATTTGTGAGTTTAAAGTATAATGTTATGGCTCTTCACATCTTCTTAAGGAGATAGCAAATGCATCTTTCGGAAATTCTTGTTAACGCAATTTCATTCATGGAACTTCTTGTATGTTCCTGTCTCATGACGCCAATTTCTGTCAATCATGCATTTGTCAGTAGAAAGAAACATTTTATTTCTCTTCCCAACTATTTATTGACAGGTGAAAGGAGAATTTGAGAACGTTTTATTGACGCTTACGATTTTGTTAAACACCTTGTATAATTCGTGTCTCTTCATGCCATTTTGTGGCAATCATGCATTTGCCCGTAGATAGGAGCGCTTTATATCTCTTCACAACTACTTAATATCACATAAAAGTTCACTTTTGAGAACTTTGGCTGTCATTTATGCATTTGTAAAAGTCATTGGAAAGTTCAAGTCCACTGAAAACAGGATGTGGGAATCATGCGTTTCTCAGATGATAGGGAGAATGTATTTCTCTTCACAACTAATTAATATCCGAAAATGTTGCACTTTTGAGCAGTTTTGTTGACAATTATGCTTTTATGAAACTCACTGGACTGTTCAACTCCCTTGACAACAATTTGTGGCAATCATACATTTCTCAGTATATAGGAACCCTTTATTTATCTTCACATCTTCGCAAAGACAGTTAAACATGCATATTTGACAAGTTTTCATGACACTTGTGCATTTATGCAGCTCATTCGATGCCTCGCGTCTCTTGTCGCCCAGATCTGGCAATCGTGCATTTGTCAATAGCGAGGAACCCTTTATATCTGTTCACAACTAATTAATGACAGCTAAGCATGAACGTATTAGGACGTTTTGATGACTCTTATGCTTTTATGAAACTCATTGGATTATTTGATTCTCTTGAAGCCAATTTCTGACAAGCATCCATTTGACAGTTTAAAGGAACCATTTATTTCCCTTCGCAGTTACTTAATGACAACGTAAAATGTACTTTTGGGATCTTCTAATTGACGTATCTGCATTTATGAAAGATTCTATATGGTTCATGTCTCGTGAGGCAAATTTCTGGCAGACGTTCGTTTGTTAGTATATCGAACACCTTTATTTCTCTTCACATCTTCTTAAAGACATATAAACATCCATTTGTCAGAACGTTTTCTAGAAATTGATGACTTAATGAAACCCATTTAATAGACCGTGACTCTTGAAACCAATTTCTTGACATCATGCATTTGTCAGTATAAAGTAAAATGGTTTGTCTCATGACATCTACTTATTGATATGTGAAATGCGCCTTTGAGACCTTCTTGTTTGACGCTATTTCATTTATGAAACATCTTGTATGTTCTTGTCACATGACGCCAATTTCTGTGAATCATGCATTTGTCAGTAGAAAGGAACATTTCATTTCTCTTCACAACTATTTATTGACAGGTCAAAGGAACATTTGATAAGGTTTTGTTGACGCTTATGAATTTATTAAAAATCTTGTATCATTAATGTCTCTTCGTGCCATGTTGTGGAAATCATGCATTTGTCAGTAGATAGGAACCCTTAGATCAAATCACAATGACTTAATATCACATAAACGTCCATTTTTAAAACTTTGGCTGTATTTCATGCCTTTGTGAAAGTCATTGGAAAGGTCATGTCCCCTGAAAACAGAATGTGGCAATCATACATTTGTGATGTTGACAGGTAGAATTTTTTTCTCCTGACAACTTAATAATATCAGAAAATGTTGCACTTTTGAGGAATTTTTGTTGACACTTATGCCTTTATGAAACTCATTGGACTGTACACGTCACTTGACAACAATTTGTGGCAATCATATATTTGTCAGTATATAGGAACCGTTTATTTCTCTTTACATCTTCGCAATGACAGTTGGACATGCATATTTGAAAAGTCTTCCTGACACCTGTGCATTTATGCAACTTATTCGATGCCTCGCATTTCTTCACACCCAGATCTGGCAATCGTGCATTTGTAAATATCGAGGAAGCCTTTATATCTCTTCACAACTAATTAATGACAGCTAAGCATTAACGTTTTAAGACGTTTTGATGACTTATGCTTTTAGGAAACTCATTAGATTGTTTGATTCTCTTGAAGCCAATTTACTGACAATTATACATTTGACAGTTTAAACTAACCATTGATTTCATTTCGCTGTTCCTAAATGACAATGCAAAATGTACTGTTGAGATCTTCTTATTGACATGTTTGCCTTTATGAAAGATTCTATATGGTTCATGTCTCATAACGCCAATTTCTGTCAATCATTCATTTGTCGTAGAAAGAAACATTTTATTTCTCCTCCCAACTATTTATTGACCTGTGAAAGGAACATTTGAGAAGGTTTTGTTGACGATTACGAATTTATTAAACAGCTTGTATCATTCACATCTTCGCAATGACAGTTGGACATGCATATTTGAAAAGTATTCCTGACACCTGTGCATTTATGCAACTCATTCAATCCCTCGCGTTTCTTGACGCCAAGATCTGGCAATCGTGCATTTGTCAGTATCGAGGATCCCTTTATATGTCTTCACAACTAATTAATGACAGCTAAGCATGAATGTTTTAAGACGTTTCGATGACTTATGGCTTTAGGAAACTAATTGGATGATTTGATTCTCTTGAAGCCAATTTCTGAAAATAATACATTTGACAGTTTAAAGGAACCGTTTATTTCCCTTCGCAGTTACTTAATGACAATTAAAAATGTACTTTAGAGATCTTCTTATTGACATATTTGCATTTATGAAACACTCTATATGGTTCATGTCTCGTGACGCAACTTTCTGGCAGCCAAGAGCTTGTCAGTAGATTGGACCCCTTTATTTCTCTCCACAGCTACTTAATGAAATATTAACATCCATTTTTCAGAACGTTCTTGAGAAACTGATGACTTTATGAAACCCATTAAATAGACCGTGTCTCTTGAAACCAATTTCTTGTTATCATGCATTTGTCAGTATAAACTATAATGTTATGGCTCTTCACATCAACTTAAGGACATGTTAAATCCTTCTTTCCGAAATTCTTGTTGACGCTATTTCATTTATGATAGATCTTGTATGATCCTGTCTCATGACGCCAATTTCTGTCAATCATGCATTTGACAGTAGAAATGAACATTTTATTTCTCTTCACAACTATTTCTTGACAGGTCAAAGGATCATTTGAGATGGTTTTGTTGACGCTGATGAATTTATTAAACACCTTGTATCATTGTTGTCTCTTAACGCCATTTTGTGGGAATCATGCATTTGTCAGTAGAGAGGAACCCTTTATTTCTCTTCACATCTATATAATATCACATAAACGTCCACTTTTGGGAACTTTGGCTCTCATTTATGCATTTGTGAAAGTCATTGGACAGTTCAAGTCCCATGAAGACAGGATGTAATAGTCATGCATTTCTCAGAAGATAAGTAGAATTTACTTCTCTTCAAAACTAATTAAAATCAGAAAATGTTGCATTTTTGAGAAGGTTTTCTTCACACACTGCCTTTATGAAAGTCATTAGACTGTTCAAGTCAATTGACAAGAATTTGTGGCAATCATATATTTGTCAGTATATATGAACCCTTTATTTCACTTCACATCTTCGCAATGACACTGGGACATGCATTTCTGAAACGTATTCCTGACACCTGTGCATTTATGCAACTCATTCGATGCCTCGTACATCTTGACGCCAATATCTGGCAATCGTTCATTTGTCAATAGCGAGGAAACCTTTATATCTCTTCACAACTAATTAATGACAGCTAATCATGAACGTTTTAAGACGTTTCGATGACTCTTACTCATTTATGAAACTCAATGGCTGGTTTGATTCTCTTGTAGCCAATTTCTGAGAATACTGCATTTGACAGTTTAAACAAAACATTTATTTCCCATCGCAGTTAGTTAATGACAATGAAAAATGTACTTTTGAGAACTTCTTATTGACGCATTTCCATTAATGAAGCACTCTATATGGTTCATGTCTCGTGACGCAACTTTCTGGCAGCCGTGCGTTTCTCAGTAGATTGTTACTTCTTTATTTCTCTTCACAGCTACTTAATGACATATAAACATCCATTTTTGAGAACGTTCTCGAGAAACTGATGATTTATAAAAGCCATTGAATAGACCGTGCCTAATGAAACCAATTTCTTGCCGTCATGCATTTGTCAGTATAAAGTATAATGTTATGGCTATTCACATCAACTTAAGGACATGTGAAATCTGTTATACATTCCTTTTGACGCTATTTCAATTATGGAACATCTTGTATGTTCCTGTCTCATGACGCCAATTTCTGTCAATCATGCATTTGTGACGAGAAAGAAACATTATATTTTTCTTCACAACTATTTATTGACAGGCGAAAGGAGAATTTGAGAAGGTTTTATTGACTCTTATGAATTTGTTAAACACATTCTATGATTCGTGTCTCTTCATGCCATGTTGTGGCAATCATGCATTGGTCAGTAGACCGGTACCCTTTATACCTGTTCACAACTACTTAATATCACATAAACGTCAACTTTTGAGAAATTTGGCTGTCATTTATGCATTTGTGAAAGTCATTGGAGAGTTCAAGTCCCATGAACACAGGATGTAACAATCATGCATTTCTCAGTAAGTAGGAAGAAGTTATTTCTCTTCACAACTAATTAGAATCAGAAAATGTTGCACTTTTGAGAAGGTTGTGTTGACAATTATGCCTTTATGAAACTCACTGAACTGTTCAAGTGCCTTGAGTACAATTCGCGGCAATCATATATCTGTCCGTATAGTGGAGCCCTTTATTTCTCATCACAACCTCGCATTGACAGTTGGACATGGATATTTGAAAAGTATTCCTGACACTTGTGCATTTATGATACTCATTCGATGCCTCGTGAGTCTTAACGCCAATATCTGCTATTCGTGCATTTGTCAATAGCGAGTAAGCCTTTATATCTCTTCACAACTAATTAATGACAGCTAAGCATGAATTTCTTAAGACGTTTTGATGACTTATGCTTTTTGGGAACTAAATGGCTGTTTTGATTCTCTTGAAGCCAATTTCTGACAATAATACATTTGTCAATTTAAAGGAACCATTTATTTCCCTTTGCAGCTACTTAATGACAATGAAAAATGTAGTTTTGAGAACATCTTATTGACGCATTTGCATTTATGAAACACTTTATTAGGTTCATGTCTCGTAACGCAACTTTCTGGCAGCCGTGCGTTTGTCAGTAGATTGGACCCCTTTATTTCTCTTCACAGCTACTTAATGACATATGAACATCCATTTTTCAGAACGTTCTAGACAAACTGATGACTTTTTAAAACCCATTGAATAAACCGTATCTCTTGAAGCCTATTTCTTGCCATCATGAAGTATAATGTTATGGCTTTTCACATCTACTTAAGGACATATGAAATTCATCTTTCAGACCTTCTTGTTGACTCTATTTCATTGATGGAACATCTTGTATTTTCCTGTCTCATGACGCCAATTTCTGTCAATCATGCATTTGTCAGTAGAAAGAAACATTTTATTTCTCCTCCCAACTATTTATTGACATGTCAAAGGAGAATTTGCGGAGGTTTTTCTGACGCTTATGAATTTATTAAACACCTTGTATCATTCGTGTCTCTTCATGCCATTTTGTGGCATTCATGCATTTGTCAGTAGATCGGAACCCTTTATATTTCTTCACAGCTGCTTAATATCGCTTAAACGTCCACTTTTGAGAACTTTGGCTGTCATTTATGTATTTGTGAAAGTCATTGAAAAGTTGAAGTCCCTTGAAAACAGGATGTGGCAATCATGCATTTCTCAGTTGATAGGTAGAATGTATTTCTCTTCACAAGTAATTAATATCAGAAAATGTTGCACTTTTGAGCAGGTTTTGTTGACAATTATGCCTTTATGAAACTCATTGGACTGTTCAAGTCCCTTGACAACAATTTGTGGGAATCATACATATGTCAGTATACAGGAAGCCTATATTTCTCTTCACATCTTCGCAATGACAAGTTTGACATGCATATTTGACAAGTTTTCCTGACACTTGTGCATTTATGCAACTCATTCGATGCCTCGTGTCTCTTGACGCCCAGATCTGGTAATCGTGCATTTGTCAATAGCGAGTAACCCTTTTCATCTCTTCACCACTAATTAATGACAGCTAAGCATGAACGTATTAAGACGTTTTGATGACTCTTATGCTTTTATGAAACTCATTGGTTTGTTTGATTCTCTTGGAGCCAATTTCTAACAATCACACATTTGACAGTTTAAAGGAAGCATTGTTCTCCCTTCGCAGTTACTTAATGACAACGAAAAATGTACTTTTGAGAACTTCTTATTGACATATTTGCCTTTATGAAAGATTCTATACGGTTGATGTCTCGTGACGCAAATTTCTGGCAGGCTTGCATTTGTCAGTATATAGAACCCCTTTATTTCTCTTCACAGCTACTTAATGACAGATAAACATGCATTTTTCAGAACGATTTCTAGAAACTGATGACTTTATGAAACCCATTTAATAGACGGTGTCTCTTGAAACCATTTTCTTGGCATCATGCATTTGCCAGTAAAAAGTATAATGATATGTCTTCACATCTACTTAATGACATGTGAAATGCACCTTCGAGACCTTCTTGTTTGACGCTCTTTCATTTATGTATGTTCCTGTCTCATGACGCCAATTTCTGTTAGTCATGCATTTGTCAGTAGAAAGGAACATTTTATTTCTCTTCACAACTATTTATTGACAGGTCAAAGGAACATTTGAGAAGGTTTTGTTGACGCTTATGAGATTATTAAACACCTTGTATCCATCTTATCTCTTCACGCCATTTTGTGGCAATCATGCATTTGTGAGTAGATAGGAACCCTTTATTTCTCTTCACAACTACTTAATATCACATAAACGTTCACTTTTGAGAGCTTTGGCTGTCATTTATGCATTTCTGAAAGTCATTGGTCAGTTCAAGTCCCATGAACACAGGATGTAACAATCATGCATTTCTCAGTAGACAGGAAGAATTTACTTCTCTTCACAAGTAATTAAAATCAGAAAATATTGCACTTTTGAGAAGGTTTTCTTGACACTTATTCCTTTATGAATCTCATTGGATTATTCAAGTCCCTTGACAACACTTTGTGGCAATCATATATTTGTCCGTATAGTGGAACCCTTTATTTCTCATCACATATTCGCATTGACAGTTGGACATGTATATTTGAAAAGTATTCCTGACACTTGTGCATTTATGGTGCTCATTCGATGCCTCGTGCGTCTTAACGCCAATATCTGCCAATCGTGCATTTGTCAATATCGAATAAGCCTTTACATCTCTTCACAACTAATTAATGACAGCTAAGCATGAACGTTTTAAGACGTTTTGATGACTTATGCTTTTTGGGAACTAAATGGCTGGTTTGATTCTCTTGAAGCCAATTTCTGACAATAATACATTTGACAGTTTAAAGGAACCATTTATTTCCCTTTGCAGCTACTTAATGACAATGAAAAATGTACTTTTGAGAACTTCTTATTGACGCATTTGCATTTATGATGCACTCTATATGGTTCATGTCTCGTGAGGCAATTTTCTGGCAGCCGTGCGTTTGTCAGTAGATTGGACCCCTTTATTTCTCTTCACAGCTACTTAATGACATATAAACATCCAGTTTTCAGAACGTTTTCTAGAAACTGATGACTTTATAAAACCCATTGAATAGACCTTGTCTCTTGAAAGCAATTTCTTGTTATCATGCATTTGTCAGTATAAAGTATAATGTTATGGCTCTTCACCTCAACTTAAGGACATATGAAATGCATCTTTCAGACCTTCTTGTTGACGCTATTTCATTTATGGAACTTCTTGTATGTTCCTGTCTCATGACGCCAATTTCTGTCAATCATGCATTTGCCAGTAGAAAGAAACATTTTATTTCTCCTCACAACTATTTATTGACATGTAAAAGGAGAATTTGAGCAGGTTTTATTGACGCTTATGAATTTATTAAACACCTTGTATCATTCGTGTCTATTCATGCCATTTTGTGGCATTCATGCATTTGTCAGTAGATAGGAACCCTTTATATCTCTTCACAACTACTTAATATCACATAAACGTCCACTTTTCAGAACTTTGGCTGTCATTCATGCATTTGTGAAAGTCATTGGAAAGTTCAAGTCCCCTGAAAACAGGATGTTGAAATCATGCATTTCTGAGTTAATGGGTTGAATTTATTTCTCCTCACAACTAATTAATATCAGAAATTGTTGCACTTTTGAGCAGGTTTTGTTGACAATTATGCCTTTATGAAACTCATTGGACTGTTCAAGTCCCTTTACAACAATTTGTGGCAATCATACATTTGTCAGTATATAGGAACCCTTTATTTCTCTTCACATCTTCGCAATGACAGTTTGACATGCATATTTGACAAGTTTTCCTGACACTTGTGCATTTATGCAACTCATTCGATGCCTCGTGTCTCTTCACGCCCAGATCTGACAATCGTGCATTTGTCAATAGCGAGTAACCCTTTTCATCTCTTCACCACTAATTAATGACAGCTAAGCAGGAACGTATTAAGACGTCTTGATGACTCTTATGCTTTTTTGAAACTCATTGGATTGTTTGATTCTTTTGAAGCCAATTTCTGACAATCATACATTTGACAGTTTAAGGGTAGCATTTATTTCCTTCGCTGTTACTTAATGACAATGAAAAATGTACTTTTGAGAACTTCTTATTGACATATTTTCTTTATGAAATATTCCATATGGTTCATGTCTTGTGACGCAAATTTCTGGCAGGCTTGCATTTGTCAGTATATCGAACCCCTGTATTTCTCATCACAGCTACTTAATGACATATAAACATACATTTTTTCAGAACGATTTCTAGAAACTGATGACTTTATGAAACCCATTTAATAGACCATTTCTATTGAAACCATTTTCTTGGCATCATGCATTTGCCAATATAAAGTATAATGATATGTCTTCACATCTTCATAATGACATGTGAAATGCAACTCTCTACCTTCTTGTTTGACGGTATTTCATTTATGAAACATTATGTGTGTTCCTGTCTCATGACGCCAATGTCTGTTAGTCATGCATTTGTCAGTAGAAAGGAACATTTTATTTCTCTTCACAACTATGTATTGAGAGGTCAAAGGAACATTTGAGAATTTTGTGTTGACGCTTATGAGATTATTAAACACCTTGTATCATTCTTATCTCTTCACGCCATTTTGTGGCAATCATGCATTTGTCAGTAGATAAGAACCCTTTATTTCTCTTCACAACTACTTAATATCACAATAACGTTCACTTTTGAGAGCTTTGGCTGTCATTTATGCATTTGTGAAAGTCATTGGTCAGTTGAAGTTCCATGAACACAGGATGTAACAATCATGCATTTCTCAGTAGACAGGAAGAATTTACTTCTCTTCACAAGTAATTAAAATCAGAAAACATTGCACTTTTGAGAAGGTTTTCTTGTCACTTATGCCTTTATGAATCTCATTGGACTGTTCAAGTCCCTTGACAACAATTTGTGGCAATCATATATTTGTCCGTATAGTGGAACCCTTTATTTCTCTTCACATCATCGCAATGACAGTTGGACATGCATACTTGAAAAGTATTCCTGACACTTGTGCATTTATGAAACTCATTCGATGCCTCGTGCGTCTTGACGCCAATATCTGCCAATCGTGCATTTGTCAATAGCGAGGAAGCTTTTATATCTCTTCACAACTAATTAATGACAGCTAAGCATGAACGTTTTAAGACGTTTTGATGACTTATGCTTTTTGGGAACTAAATGGCTGGTTTGATTCTCTTGAAGCCAATTTCTGACAATAATACATTTGACAGTTTAAAGGAACCATTTATTTCCCTTTGCAGCTACTTAATGACAATGAAAAATGTACTTTTGAGAACTTCTTATTGACTCATTTACATTTATGAAACACTCTATATGGTTCATGTCTCGTGAGGCAACATTCAGCCGTGCGTTTTTCAGTAGATTGGACCCCTTTATTTCTCTTCACAGCTATTTAATGACATATACACATCCAATTTTCAGGGCGTTCTCGAGAAACTGATGACTTTATAAAACCCGTTGAATAGACCGTGTGTCATGAAACCAATTTCTTGCCATCATGCAGTTGTCAATATAAAGTATTATGTTATGGATATTCACATCAACTTCAGGACATGTGAAATGCATCTTTCAGAGATTCATATTTGCGCTATTTCATTTATGGAACAGCATGTATGTTCCTGTCTCATGACGCAAATTTCTGTCAATCATGCATTTGTCAGTGGAAAGAAACATTTTAGTTTTCTTCACAACTATTTATTGACAGGTGAAAGGAGAATTTGAGAAGTTTTTATTGACGCTTATCAATTTGTTAAACACCTTGTACCATTCGTGTCTCTTCATGCCATTTTTTGGCAATCATGCATTTGTCAGTAGACAGGAACCCTTGATGTCTCTTCACAACTACTTAATATCACATAAACGTCCATTTTTGAGAACTTTGGCTGTCATTTATGCATTTGTGAAAGTCATTGGCCAGTTCAAGTCCCATGAACACAGGATGTAACAATTATGCATTTCTCAGTAGGTAGGAAGAATTTACTTCTCTTCACAACTATTTAATCTGAAAATGTTGCACTTTTGAGCAGATTTTGTTGGCAATTATGCCTTAATGAAACTTACTGAACTGTTCAAATGCCTTGAGTACAATTTGTGGCAATCATATATTTGTCCGTATATTGTAACCCTTTATTTCTTTTCACATCTTCGCATTGACAGTTTGACATGCATATTTGAAAAGTATTCCTGACACTTGTGCATTTATAATACTCATTCGATGCCTCGTGCCTCTTGACGATAGTATCTGGCAATCGTGCAATTGTCAATACCAAGGAACCCTTTATATCACTTCACAACTAATTAATTACAGGTAAGAATGAACGTTTTAAGACGTTCTGATGACTCTTATATATTTAGGACTCTCATTGGAAGATTTGATGCTCTTGAAGCCAATTCATGTGAATCATATATTTGACAGTTTAAAGGAACTATTCCATTTCTTTCGCAGCTACTTGATGACTATGAAAAATGTACTTTTGAGAACTTCTTATTGACGCATTTTCCTTTATGAAGGACTCTACATCGTTCATGTAGCGTGATGCACATTTCAGGCAGGTGAGCGTTTGTCAGTAGATTCAACTCCTTTCTTTCTGTTCACAGCTACTAACAGACATATAAACATCGATTTTTTCAGAACGTTCTCGAGAAACTGATGACCTTAAGAAACCCGTTTAATAGACCGTGTCTCTTGAAACCAATTTCTTGCCATCATGCATTTGTCAGTAGAAAGTATAATGTTGTGATTCCTCGCATCTACTTAATGACATGTGAAATGCACCTTTCAGACCTTCGTGTTGACTGTATTTCATTTATGAAACAGCTTGTTTGTTCCTGTCTCATGACGCCAATTTCTGTCAATCATGCATTTTTCAGTAGAAAGAAACATTTTAGTTCCCTTCACAACTATTTATTGACAGGTGAAAGGAGAATTTGAGAAGGTTTTATTGACGATTAGGAATTTCTTTAACACCTTGTATCTTTCGTGTCTCTTCATGCCATTTTGTGGCAATCGTGCATTTGTCAGTAGATAGGAACCCTTTATTTCTCTTCACGACTACTTAATATCACATAAACGTCCACTTTTAAGAACTTTGGCTGTCATTTATGCAATTGTGAAAGTCATTGGACAGTTTAAGTCCCATAAACACATGATGTAACAATCATGCATTTCTCAGTAGATAGGTAGAATTTATTTCTCTTCACAACTAATTAATATCAGAAAATGTTGCACTTTTGAGCAGGTTTTGTTGTCAATTATGCCTTTATGAAACTCATTGGACTGTTCAAATCCCTTGACAAGAATTTGTGGCAATCGTACATTTGTCAGTATATAGGAACTCTTTGTTTCTCTTCACATCTTCGCAATGACAGTAGACATGCATATTTGACAAGTTTTCCTGACACTTGTGAATTTATACAACTCATTCGATGCCTCGTGTCTCTTAACGCCAAGATCTGTCAATCGTGCATTTGCCAATAGCGAGGAAGACTTTATATCTCTTCACAACTAATTAATGACAGCTAAGCATGAACGTATTAAGACGTTTAGATGACTCTTATGCTTTTATGAAACTCATTGGATTATTTGATTCTCTTGAAGCCAATCTCTGACAATCATACATTTGACAGTTTAAAGGAAGCAATTATTTCCCTTCGCAGTTACTTAATGAGAATGAAAAATGTACTTTTGAGAACTTCTTATTGACGTATTTTCATGTATGAAAGATTCTATATAGTTGATCTCTCGTGACGCTACTTTCTGCAGGCTTGCATTTGTCAGTAAATCGAACCCCTTTATTTCTTCACAGCTACTTAATGACATATAAACATCCATTTCTCAGAACGTTCTCTAGAAACTGATGACCTTATGAAACTCATTGAATAGACCGTGTCTCTTGAAACGAATTTCTTGCCATGACTCTTATGCTTTTATGAAACTCATTGGATTGTTTGATTCTCTTGAAGACAATTTCTAACAATCATACATTTGACAGTTTAAAGGAACCATTTATTTCCCATCGCAGGTACTTAATGACAATGAAAATTGTACTTTTCAGGACTTCTTATTGACCTATTTGCATTTATGAAAGATTCTATATGGTTCATGTCTCGTGACGCAACTTTGTGGCAGGCGTGCGTTTGTCAGTAGATTGGACACCTTTATTTCTCTTCACAGCTACCTAATGATATTTAAACATCCATTTTTCAGAACGTTTTCTAGAAACTGATGACTTTATGAAACCCATTCAATAGACCGTGTCTCTTGAAACGAATTTCTTGCCATCATGCATTTGTCAGTAGAAAGGGACATTTTATTTCTCTTCATAACTTTTTGTTGACAGGTCAAAGGAAGATTTGAGAAGGTTTTGTTGACGCTTATGAATTTATTAAACACCTAGTATCATTCCTGTCTCTTCACGCCATTTTCTGGCATTCATGCATTTTTCAGTAGATAGGAACCCTTTATTTCTTTTCACAACTACTTAATATCACATAAACGTCCACATTTGAGAACTTTGGCTGTCATTCAAGCATTTGTGAAAGTCATTGGACAGTTCAAGTCCCATGAACACAGGATGAAAGAATCATGCATTTCTCAGTAGATAGGAAGAATTTACTTCTCTTCACAACTAATTATTATCAGAAAATGTTGCACTTTTGAGATGGTTTTGCTGACACTTATGTCTTTATGAAACTCATTGGACTGTTCAGGTCCCTTGACAACAATTTGTGGCAATCATATATTTGTCAATATATGGGAACCCTTTAATTCTCTTCACATCATCGCAAAGACAGTTGGACATGCATATTTGAAAAGTTTTCCTGACACTTGTGCATTTATGAAACTCATTCGATGCCTCGTGCCTCTTGGCGCCTAGATTTGGCAATCGTGCATTTGTCAATAGCGAAGTACCCTTTATATCTCTTCACAACTAATTAATGACAGCTAAGCATGAACTTATTAAGACGTTTTGATGACTCTTATGCTTTTATGAAACCCATTGGATTGTTTGATTTTCTTTGAGCCAAATTCTGACAATTATACATTTGACAGTTTAAAAGAACCATTTATTTCCCTTCGGAGTCACTTAATGACAATGAAAAATGTACTTTTACGGACGTCTTATTGACTCATTTGCATTTATGAAACACTCTATATGGTTCATGTCTCCTGACTGAAATTTCTGGCAGCCGTGCGGTTGTTAGTAGATTCGACCCCTTTATTTCTCTTCACAGCTACTTAATGACATATAAACATCCATTTTTCAGAACGTTCTCAAGAAACTGATTACTTTATGAAACCGATTGAATAGACGGTGTCTCTTGAAACCAATTTCTTGCCATCATTCATTTGTCAGTATAAAGTATAATGTTATGGCTCTTACCCTTTATACCTGTTCACAACTACTTAATATCACATAAACGTCAACTTTTGAGAACTTTGGCTGTCATTTATGCATTTGTGAAAGTCATTGGAGAGTTCAAGTCCCATGAACACAGAATGTGGCAATCATGCATTTCTCAGTAAATAGGAAGAATTGATTTCAATTCACTACTAATTAATATCAGAAAATGATGAACTTTTGAAGAGGTTTTGTTGATACTTATGCCTTTATGAATCTCATTTAACTGTACAAGTCACTTGACAACGGTTTGTGGCAATCACGCATTTGTCAGCAGATAGGAACTCTTTATGTCTCTTCACATCTTCGCAATGACAATTAAAAATGCATATTTGAGAAGTTTTTCTGACACTTGTACTTTTGTGAAACGCATTCGATGCCTCGTGTCTCTTGACGAAAATATTTTTCAATCGTGCATTTGTCAGTTGGGAGGAACCATTTATAGCCCTTCACAACGAATTATTGACATCTAAGCATGAACGTTTTAAAACGTTTTGATGACTCTTATGCATTTAGGAAACTCAATGGATGGTTTGATTCTCTTCAAGCCAATTTCTGACAATAATACATTCGACAGTCTAAAGGAGCCATTTTTTACACTCGCATCTTCTTAATGACAATGAAAAATATAGTTTTGAGAACTTGTTATTGACGCATTTGCTTTTATGAGAAACATTATATCATTCATGTCTCGTTACGCATCTTTGTGGCAGGTTTGCGTTTGTCAGTAGGTCGGACCCGTTTATTTCTCTTCACAGCTACAGAATGACATATAAACATCCAATTTTCAGAACGTTATCTAGAAACTGATGTCTTTCTGAAACCCATTTAGTAGACCGTGTCTCTTGAAACCAGTTTCTTGCCATGATGCATTTGTCAATATAAAGTATTATGTTATGTCCCTTCACATCTACATAATGAGAAGGGAAATGCAGCTTTGAGACCTTCTTCTTGACGCTATTTCATTTATGAATCATTTTGTATGTTGCTGTGTCATAACGGCAATTTCTGTTAATCATGCATTTGTCAGTATAAAGGAACATAGTATTTCTCTTCACAACTATTTATTGACAGGTGAAGGGAATATTTGAGAATGTTTTATTGACGCTGATGAACATATTAAAAAACTTGTATCATTCGTGTCTCCCTCACGCATTTGTTAGTAGATAGGAACCCTTTATTTCTCTTCAAAACTACTTAATATCACATAAACGTCCACTTTTGAGATATATGGCTGTCATTTATGCATTTTGTCAAAGTCATTGGAAAGATCCAGTCCCCTAAACAAAAAATGTGGCAATCATGTATTTCTCAGTATATAGGAAGAATTTATTTCTCTTCATAACTTCTTAATACCAGACAATCTTGCACTTTTGAGAATTTTTTTGACACTTATGCCTTTATTCAACTCATTGGACTGTTCAAGTCCCTTGACAACAATTTGTGGCAATCATATATTTGTTAGTATATGAGAACACTTTCTCGTCGCAGCTACTTGTTGAGAATGAAAAATGTACTTTTGAGAACTTCTTATTGACGCATTTGCATTTATGAAGACTCTATATGGTTCATGTCTCGTGATGCATATTTCTGGCAGGCGTGCGTTTGTCAGTAGATGGGACCCATATATTTCTCTTCACAGCTACTTAATGACAGATAAGCATCCATTTTTCAGAACGTTATCTAGAAACTGATGACTTTATGACACCCATTTAATAGACCGTGTCTCTTGAAAGCATTTTCTTGCCATCATACATTTGTCAATATAAAGCATAATGTTGTGTCTATTCACATCCACTTAATGACATGTGAAATGCACCTTTGAGACCTTCTTATTGACTCTATTTTATTTATGAAACATCTTGTATGGTCCTGTCTCATGACGCAAATTTCTGTCAATCATGCATTTGTCAGTGGAAAGTAACATTTGATTTCTCTTCACTACTATTTATTGGCAGTTGAAAGGAAAATATGAGAAGGTTTTGTTGACGATTTTGAATTTATTAAACACCTTGCATCATTCGTGTCTCTTCACGCCATTTTGTGGCAATCATTCATTTGTCAGTAGATCGGAACCCTGTATTTCTCTTCACAACTATGTATTCACAGGTCAAAGGAAGATTTGAGAAGGTTTTGTTGACGCTTATGAATTTATTAAACACCTTGTATCATTCGTGTATCTTCATGGCATTTTTTGGCAATAAAGCATTTGTCAGTTGATAGGAACCCTTTATTTCTCTTCAGAACCACGTGATATCACATAAACGTCCACTTTTGAGAACTTTGGCTGTCATTTATTCATTTGTGAAAGTCATTGGACAGTTCAAGTCCCCTGAACACGGAATGAGGCAATCATGCATTTCTTAGTAGATAGGAAGAACATAGTTCTCTTCATAACTAATTTATATCAGACAAATTTGCACTTTTGAGAAGGTTTTGTTGACACTTAGGCCTTGATGAAACTCATTGGACTGTTGAAGTACCTTGACAACAATTTGTTCCAATAATATATTTGTCAGTATATAGGAATTCTTTATTTCTGTTCACATCATCGCAATGACATTTAGAGATGCATATTTGACAAGTTTTCCTGACACATATGTGTTTATGCAATTCATTCGATGCCTCATGTCTCTTGACGCCAAGATCTGGCAATCGTGCATTTGTCAATAGTGGGGAACCCTTTATATCTCTTTAAAAACTAATTAATGACAACTATGTATGAAGGTTTTAAGACGTTTTGATGACTCTTATGTATTTAGGAAAATCAATGGATGGTTTGATTCTCTTGAAGACAATTTCAGAAAGGTGAAAGGAAAATTTGAGAAGGTGTTGTTTTCGCTTATGAATTTATTAAACACCTTGTATCCTTCGTGCCTCTTCACGCCATTTTGTGGCAATCATGCATTTGTCAGTAGATAGGAACCCTTTATTTCTCTTTACATCTTCGCAATGAGAGTTAGACATCCATATTTGACAAGTTTTCCTGACACTTGTGCATTTATGAATCTCATTCCTGGCCTCGTGTCTCTTGACGCCAATATCTGGCAATGGTGGATTTGTCAATAGCGAGGACTGTATGAAACAAATTTAATAGTCCGTGTCTATTGTGTTTCGTGTCGTCTCGTACAGAAGAAAAGCGTGATGTCAGCAAGCTTTGTTTATTTTAACAAAATAATTTATCTCCCTAGAAAACAATGTACAAATTCGTAAATATTACTTACAGTTTGTGAATATAATCCATAATGTGTTCCTAAGAATGAAGACACAAGTCCTATCGCTAAATAGTTCTATTAGAATCCAGGTTCGAATCTCGACGACGTGCAAATTTGGAAGCCGATGACGTCAGATGTGGTCCAATGTTCTAATATCAACAATTCCTCAATTGAATCACAGTTTTTGTTTCCGAATAATTACAGAAGAAATTTCCATGAATGTCTTTCAGAATTTTTTAAGAGAAAGTCAACTTGTTGAGTTTCCAGGAGAATAAAGTATTACATCCAAAAAATCATATGAGACAGATACAATCTGGAAACAAATAAAAGTAACACCTTGTTCCTTCAAGATGTTAAAACGACTCTCCCAGAATAATATTAAGAATGCGTATTTAAACCCCAAAAACATCATTTCAAGTCTCGCGAGATGGATCATGTGGTCTCTTACTACAAGAAAACTGTTACGTACGCCAGTGTAGCCCCACTTAAGAACCAATCACAAAGAAAAACGTTGTTACACATAGTGATCACGCACGGAAAGTATGGTCCTGATAATAACCAATCAGTTTAACTGATTGTTTACGTTCTTGCCAGCCCAAGACGAACTAGGTTAACTAAAAATAATTCTCATACAACACTTTTACGAAAAAGAAAATATTTAATTACTAGAAAAGAATTTTGAATCCTTTCAATAATCATTACAATAAAATGTAATGAAACAAAAATAAAATAAAAAGTATTTTAAAACTAACACACAAGCAATTTAGTAACATACACGTAACAATTGAAACCGATTTTTTGCCATCATATATTTGTCAGTAGAAGGTATAACGTTAGGTCTCTTCACATCTACTAAATACCATGTGAAATGCACATTTGAGACCTTCTTGTTGACGCTTTTTCATTTATGAAACATCGTGTATGTTCCGGTTTCTTCACGCCAATTTCTGTCAATCATGCATTTGTCAGTAGAAAGGAACATTTTATTTCTCTTCACAACCATTTATTGACAGGTGTAATGAAAATTTGAGAAGGTTTTATTGACGCTTATGAACTTATGAAACACCTTGTATCATTCGTGTCTCTTCACGCCATTTTGTGGCAATCATGCATTTGTCAGTAGATAGGAACCCTTTATTTCTCTTCACAACTACTTAATATCACATAAACGTCCACTTTTGAGAACCTTGGCTGTCATGTATGCATTTGAGAAAGTCATTGGACAGTTAAAGCCCCATGAAAACAGAATATGGCAATCATGTATTTCTCAGTAGATAGAAAGAGCATAGTTCTCTTTACAACTAATTCATATCAGACAAAGTCGCACTTTTGAGAGGATTTTGTTGACACTTATGGCTTTATGAAAGTCACTGGACTGTTCAAGTCTCTTGACAACAATTTGTGGCACTCATATATTTGTCAGTATATAGGAACACTTTTTGCCTCTTCACATCTTCGCAATGACAATAGACAAACATATTTGACTAGTTTTCTTCTCACCTATGCGTTTATGAAACTTATTCAATGCCTCGTGTCTCTTGACGCCAGTATTTGGCAATCGTGCATTTGTCAATAGCGAGGAAGCCTTTATATTTCTTCAAAACTAATCAATAAGAGCTATGCATGAACGTTTTAAGATGTTTTGATGACTCTAATGCGTTTATGAAACTCAGTGGATGGTTTGATTATCTTCAAGCCAACTTCTGACTATCATACATTTGACAGTTTAGAGGAACCATTTATTTCCCTTCGCCGCTACTTAATGACAATGAAAAATGTACTTCTGAGAACTCCTTATTGACGCATTTGCATTTATGAAAGACTTTATATGGTTCATGTCTCGGGAGGCTAATTTATGGCAAACGTGCGATTGTCAGTATTTAGGACCCTTTATTTCTCTTCACAGCTTCTTAACGACATATAAACCTCCATTTTTCAGAACGTTTTCTAGAACTGATGACTATATGTAACCCATTGAATAGACCGAGTCTCTTGAAAGCAATTTCTTGCCATCATGCATTTGTCAGTATAAAGTATAATGTTATGGCTCTTCACATTTATTTAATGACACGTGAAATGCAACTTTAAGACCTTCTAGTTGACCCGATTTAATTTATGAAACATCTTGTATACTCCTGTCTCATGACGCCAATTTCTGTCAGTTATGCATTTGTCAGTAGAAAGGAACATTTTATTTCTCTTCACAGCTATTTATTGACAGGTAAAAGGAGAATTTGAGAAGGTTTTGATGTGGCTTGTGCATTTGTTATACTGCTTGTATCATTCGTGTCTCTTCACGCTACTTTGTGGCAATCAGGCATTTGTCAGTAGATAGGAACCCTTTTTATTCTTCTTCAGAACTACTTAATATCACATACAAGTGCACTTTTGAGAACTTTGTCTGTCATTTAATCATTTGTGAAAGTCATTGGACAGTTCAAGTCCCATGAACACAGGATGAGGCAATCTTGCGTTGCTCAGTAAATAGGAAGAACTTAGCTCTCTTCACAACTAATTTATGTCATACAAAGTTACACTTTTGAGAAGGTTTTGTTGACACTTATGCCTTTATGAAACTCATTGGACTGTTCAAGTCCCTTGACAACAACTTGTTGCAATCATATATGTGTCAGTACCTAGGAACCCGTTATTTCTCTTCGCATCTTCGCATTCACAGTTAGATATGCATATTTAACACGTTTTCCTGACACTTATGCATTTACTAAACTGATTCGATGCCTGGTGTCTCTTGACGCCAATATCTGGCAAGCGTACATTTGTTAATAGAGAGAAACCATTTATATCTTTTCTGAATTATTTTATGACAGCTAAACATGAACGTTTTAAAACGTATTGATGACTCGTATGCATTTATAAAATTCATTTTATGGTTTGATTCTCTTGAGGCCAATTTCTGACAATCATACATTTGACAGTTTAAAGGAACCATTTATTTCCCTTCGTAGCTACATAATGAAAATGAAAACTGTTCTTTTGAGAACTTCTTATTGACGCATTTACATCTATGACAGAGATTATATGGTTCATGTCTCGTGACGCAAATTACTGGCATGCGTGCGTTTGTTAGTAGATATGACCACGTTATTTCTCATCACACCTACTTAATGACATATAGACATCCATTTTTCAGAACGTTTTCTAGAAACTGATGACTTTATGAAACCCACTTAATGGACCGTGTGTGTTGAAACCAATTTGTTGCCATGATGCATTTGTCAGTATAATGGATAATGTTATGTCTCTTCATATCTACTTAATGACATGTGAAATGCACCTCTGGGACCATTTTCTTGACGCTATTCCATTTATGAAACATCTTGTATGTTCCTGTCTTATGACGCCAGTTTCTGTCGATCATGCATTTACAGTAGTAAGGTACATTTTATTTTTCTTCACAACTTTTTATTGACAGGTGAAAAGAACATTTGAGAAGGTTTTGTTGACGCTTATCATTTTATTAAACACCTTGTATCACTCGTGTCTCTTCACGCCACTTTGTGCCATGAACACAGGATGTAAGAATCATGCATTTCTCAGAAGATAGAAAGAATTTAATTCTCTTCAAAACTAACTGAATCCGAAAATGTTGCACTTTTGAGAAGGTTTTGTTGACAATTATGTCTTTATGAAACTCATTGGACTGTTCAAGTCTCTTGACAACAATTTGTGACAATCATATATTTGCCAGTATAGAGAACCCTTTATTTCTCTTTACATCTTTGCAATGACAGTTGGACATGCATATTTGAATAGTATTCCTGACACTTGTGCATTGATGAAACTTATTCGATGACTCCTGACTTTTGACGCCAATATCTGCCACTCGTGCATTTGTCAATAGCGAGGAAGCCTTTATATCTCTTCACAACTAATTAATGACAGCTAAGCATGAACGTTTTAAGACGTTTTGATGATTTATGCTTTTAGGAAACTCATTGGTTTGTTTGATTATCTTGATGCCAATTGCTGACAATCACACAATTGACAGTTTAAAGCAACCACTTGTAGGTACTTAATGACAATGAAAAATGTACTTTTGAGAACTTCTTATTAATGCCTTTGCATTTATGAAACACTCTATATTTTGCATGTCTCGTTACGCAACATTCTGGCAGCCGTGCGTTTGTCAGTAGATCGGACCCCTTTATTTCTCTTCACAGCTACTTAATGACATATAAACATTCATTTTTCAGAATGTTCTCGAGAAAATGATGACTATATGAAATCCATTGAATAGACCGTGTCTCTTGAAACCATTTGCTTGCCATCATGCATTTGTCGGTTTAAAGTATAATGTTGTGGCTCTTCACATGTACTTAAGGACATGTGAAATGCGTCTTTCTTACCTTCTTGTTGACACTATTTCATTTATGGAACATCTTGTATGTTCCGATCTCTTCACGGCAATTTCTGTCAATCATGCATTTGTCAGAAGAAAGAAACATTTTATTGCTCTTCATAACTATTTATTGACAGGCGAAAGGATAATTTGAGAAGGTTTTATTGACGCTTATGAATTTGTTATGCAGCTTGTTTCATTCGTGTCTCTTCATGCCATTCTGTGGCAATCATGCATTTGTCAGTGGATGGGAACCCTTTATATCTCTTCATAACTACTTAATATCACATAAACTTCTACTTTTGAGAACTTTGGCCGTCATTTATTTATTTGTGAAAGTCATTAAAATAGATGTGGCCATAATGCATTTCACAGTTCATAGGTATAATTTATTTCTCTTCACAACTAATTAATATCAGAACATGTTGCAATTTTGAATAGATTTTGTTGACAATTATGCCTTTATGAAACTCATTGGACTGTTCATATCCCTTGACAACAAGTTGTGGCAATCATACATGTGTCAGTATATAGTAGCCCTTCATTTCTCTTCACATCTTCGCAATGAGATTTAGACATGCATATTTGACAAGTTTTCCTGACACTTGTGTATTTATGCAACTCATTCGATGCCTCGTGTCTCTTGACGCCAGGATATGGCAATTGTGGGTTTGTCAATAGCGAGGAACCCGTTATATCTCTTCACAACTAATTAATGACAGCTAAGCATGAACTTTTTAAGACGTTGTGATGACTCTGATGGATTTAGGACACTCAATTGATGGTTTCTTTATCTTCAAGCCAATTTCTGACAATCATACATTTGACAGTTTAAAGGAACCATTGATTTCCCTTTGCAGCTACTTAATGACAATTAAAAATGTTCTTCCGAGAACTCCGTATTGATGCATTTGCATTTAATAAAGACTTTATGTAGTTCATGTCTATTGACGCTAATTTCAGGCAAACGTGCGATTGTCAGTAGATAGGACACTTTATTTCTCTTCACAGCTACTTAATTAAATATAAACATCCATTTTTCAGAACGTTTTCTAGAAACTGATGTCTTTATGAAACCCATTTAATATACCGTGTGTCTTGAAACCAATTTCTTGCCATCATGCATTTGTCAGTATAAAGTATAATGTTGTGGCTCTTAACATTTACTTAATGACAGGTGAAATGCACCTTTCAGACCTTCTTGTTGACTCTATTTAATTTATGAAACTTGTTGTATGTTTCTGCCTCATGACGCCAATTTATGTTAATCATGTGTTTATCAGTAGAATGGAACATTTTATTTCTTTTCACAGCTATTTATTGACAGGTGAAGGGAGAATTTGAGAAGATTTTGTTGTCGCTTAGGCATTTATTTTACGGCTTGTATCAATCGCGCCTCATCACGCCATTTTGTGGCAATCATGCATTTGTCAGTAGATATGAACCCTTTATTTCTCTTCACAACTACTTAATCTCACATAAACGTGCGCTTTTGAGAACTTTGGCGGTCGTTTATGCATTTGTGAAATTCATTGGACAGTTCAAGTCCCGTGAACAGAGGGTGTGGTAATCTTGCATTTCTCAGTATATGGGAAGAATTTATTTCTCTTTACAACTAATTAATGTCAGAAAATATTGAACTTTTGAAAAGGTTTTATTCACGCTTATACCATTATGAAACTCATTGGAATGTTCAAGTCCCTTGACAACATTTTGTGGCAATAATTTTATTTCTCGGTATATAGGAACCCTGTATTGCTCTTCAAATCTTCGCAATGAGTGTTAAAGATGCATATTTGACAAGTTTTCCTGACACTTGTGCGTTTTTTAAAACTCGTTCGATGCCTCGTGTCGCTTGACGAAAATATCTGGCAATCGTGGATTTTTGAATCGCCAGGAACCCTTTATAACTCTTCACAACTAATTAGTGACAGCTAAGTATGAACGTTTAAGACGTTTTGATGACTCTTACTGATTTTGGTAACTCATTGGACGGTTTGATTCTCTTGAAGCCAATTAATGACAATCATACATTTGACAGTTTAAACGAACCATTTGTTTCCATTCACAGCTACTTAATGACAATGAAAAATATACTTTTGAGTTCTTCTTATTGACGCATCTGCATTTATGAAAGACTTTATATGATTCATGTCTTGTGACGCACATTTCTATTAAACGTGCATTTGTCAGTAGATAGGACTCGTTTGTTTCTCTTCACAGCTACTTAATGACATATAAACATCCATTTTTCAGAACGTTTTCTAGAAACTGATGACATTATGAAACCCATTTAATAGACCGTGTCTCTAGAAAACAATTTCTTGCCATCATGCATTTGACTGTATAAAGGATAATGTTATGTCTCCTCGCAGCTACGTCATGACATATGAAATGGAGCTTTGAGACCTGCATGTTGACGCTATTTCATTTATGAAACATCCCTTATGTTATTGTCTGATGACGCTAGTTTGTGTCAATCATGCATTTGTCAGTAGAAAGGAATGTTTTATTTCTCTTCACTACTATGTATTGACAGGTGACAGGAAAGTTTGACAATGTTTTGTTGACGCTGATGAATTTATTAAACACCTTGTATCATTCGTGTCTCGTCACGCCATTTTGTGGCAATCAAGTATTTGGCAGTAGATAGGAACCCTTTATTTCTCTTCACATCTTCGCAATAACAGTTAGACATGCATGTTTGACAAGTTTTCCTGACACTTGTTCATTTATGAATCCCATTCGATTCGTGTCTCTTGACGGCAATATCAGGCAATCGTGCGTTTGTCAAGAGCGAGGATTTTTGAAACCCATTTAATAGACCGTCTATTGTGTTACGTGTAGTCTCTTATAAATGTAACAGATGTAAAGAGTGATGTCAACAAGCTTTGTATATTGTAACAAAATAATTTATTTCCCTAGAAAACAATGTACAAATTCGTATATATTACTTACAGTTTGTGAATATAATCCAAAATGTGTTCCTAAGAATGAAAACACAAGTCATATCACTAAATAGTTCTATTATAATCCAGGTTCGAATCTCGACGACGTGCAAATTTGGAAGCCGATGACGTCAGATGTGGTCGAATGTACGAATATCAACAATTCCTCAATTGGATCACAGTTTTTGTTTCCGAATAATTCTAGAAAAAATTTCGATGAATATCTTTCAGACTTTTTTATGAGAAAGTCAACTTGTTGAGTTTCCAGGAGAATAAATTATTAAATCCAAAAAATCAGATGAAAAAGAAGCAATCTAGAAACAAATAAAAATAACACCTTGTTCCTTCAAGATGTTAAAACGACTCTTCCAGAAGAATATTAAGAATGCGTATTTAAACTAGAAAAAACATCATTTCAAGTCTCGCGAGATGGGGCATGTGGTATCTTACTACAAGAAAATTATCACGTACGCCAGTGTAGCCCCACTTAAGAACCAATCACATAAAAACGTTGTTACACATTGTGATCACGCAAGAAAAGTATGGCCCTGATACTGAACAATCATTTTAACTGATTGTTTACGTTCTTGCCAGCCCAAGACGAATTAGGTTAACTAAAAATAATTCTCATAGAACACTTTTACGAAAAAGAAAATATTTGATTACTGGAAAAGAATTTTGAATCCCTTCAATAATCATTACAATAAAATGTAATGAAACAAAAATAAAATAAAAATAATTTTAAAACTAACACACAAGTAATTTAATAACATACACGAAACAATTGAAACCGATTTGTTGACATCATGCATTTGTCAGTATAAAGTATAAAGTTATGTCTCTTCACATCTACTTAATTACAAGTGAAATGCACTTTTGAGACCTTCTTGTTGACGCTTTTTCATTTATGAAACATCTTGTATGTTCATATCTCTTCCCGCCAATTTCTGTCAATCATGCATTTGTCAGTAGAAAGGAACATTTTATTTCTCTTCACAACTATTTATTGACAGGAGAAATGAAAATTTGAGAAGGTCTTGTTGACGCTTATGAACTTATTAAACACCTTGTATCATACATGTCTCTCCACGCCATTTTGTGGCAATCATGCATTTGTCAGTAGATAGGAACCCTTTAGTTCTCTTCACAACTACTTAATATCACATAAACGTCCACTTTGGAGAACTTTGGCTGTCATTTATTCATTTGTGAAAGTCATTGGACAGTTCAAGTCCCCAGAATAGAGGATGAGGCAATAATGCGTTTCTCAGTAGATAGGAAGAACTTAGTTCTCTTCACAACTAATTTATATCAGACAATGTTGCACTTTTGAGCAGGTTTTGTTGACACTTATGTCTTTATGAAACTCATTGGACTGTTCAAGTCGCATGACAACAATCTGTGGCAATCTGTCAGAAATGCATGATTGCCAACCCCTTTACAGCTACTTAATGACATATAAACATCCATTTTTGAGAACGTTTTCTAGAAACTGATGATTTTATGAAACCAATTTAATAGAGCGTGTGTCTTGAAACCAATTTCTTGCCATCGTGCATTTGTCAGTATAAAGTATAATGTTATGGCTCTTCACATTTACTTAATGACATGTGAAATGCACCTTTACGACCCTCTTGTTGGCTCTATTTAATTGATGAAAGATGTTGTATGCTCCTGTCTCATGACTTCT
Organism: Megalonaias nervosa; assembly: GCA_016617855.1. NCBI lineage: Eukaryota > Metazoa > Mollusca > Bivalvia > Unionida > Unionidae > Megalonaias > Megalonaias nervosa. Next base: position 12,376 of record JAECUM010015996.1, on the reverse strand, counting down.
TATTGACGCATTTGCAGTTTTGAAAGACTCTATATATTTCATGTCTTATGACGCAAATTTCTGGGAGGGGTGTGTTTGTAAGATGATATGACCCCTTTATTTCTCTTCAAAGCTACTTAATGACATATGAACATCCATTTCTCAGAACGTTTTCTAGAAACTGATGACTTTATCAAACCCATTTAATAGACCGTGTCTCTTGAAAATAATTTCTTGCCATCATGCATTTGTCAGTTTAAAGCATAATCTTATGTCTCTTCACATCTACTTAATTACATGTGAAGTGCACCTATGAGACCTTTTTCTCCACGCTTTCATTTATGAAACGTCTTCTATGTTCTTGTCTCATGACGCCAATTTCTGTCAATCATGCATTTGTCAGCAGAAGGGAACATTTTATTTCTCTTCACAAGTATTTATTGACAGGTGAGAGGAGAATTTGAGGAGGTTTTATTGACTCATGTGCATTTATTATACAGATTGTTTTCATTTGTGTCTCTTCACGCCATTTTGTGGCAATCCTGCATTTGTCAGTAGAAAGGAACGCATTAATTCTCCTGACAACTACTTAATATCACCTAAACGTCCACTTTTCAGATCTTTGGCTGTCATTTATGCATTACTGAATGTCATTGGACAGTTGAAGGCTCCTGAACACAGGATGTGGCTATCACGCATTCCTCAGTAGATATTAAGAATTTATTACTCTTCATAACTAATTATTATCAGAAAATGTTGCCCTTTTGAGAAGATTGTCTTGACACTTATGCCATTATGAAACTCATTGGACTGTACAAGTCCCTTGACAACAATTTGGGGGATGATGTATTTGTCAGTATATATGAACCCTTTATTTCTCATCACATCTTCGCAACGACAGTTAGAGATGCATATTTGACAAGTTTTTCTGACACTTGTGCATTGGTGAAACTCATTCGATACCTCGTGCTTCCTGACGCCAATATCTGGTCATCGTGCACTTTTCAACAGCGAGGAAGCCTTTATATCTCTTCACAAGTAATTAATGACAACTAAGCGTGAACGTTTTAAGACGTTTTGATGACTCTATTGCAATTAGGAAACTGAATGGAAGGTTTGTTTCTCATGAATCCAATTTCTGAGAATCACACATTTGACAGTTTAAAGGAACCATCTACATCCCTTCGCAGCTACTTAATGACAATCAAAAATGTATTTTGAAGAACTTCTTATTGACGCATTTGCAGTTTTGAAAGACTCTATATGGTTCAGGTCTTATGACGCAAATTTGTGGCAGGCGTGTGTTTGTAAGTAGATAGGACCCCTTTATTTCTCTTCAAAGCTACTTAATGAAATATGAACATCCATTTCTAAGAACGTTTTCTACAAACTGATTACTTTCTCAAACCCATTTAATAGACCTTGTCTCTTGAAAATAATTTCTCGTCATCATGCATTTGTCAGTTTAAAGTATATTCTTATGTCTCTTCACATCTACTTAATTACATGTGAAATGCACCTTTGAGACCTTCTTGTTGACGCTAGGTCATTTATGAAACAACTTGTATGTTCCTGTCTCATGACGCAAATTTCTGTCAATCATGCATTTGTCAGTAGAAGGGGAAATTTTATTTCTTTTCACAACTCTTTATCGAGAGGTGAAATCACAATTTGAGAAGGTCATATTGACGCTTATGAATTTATTAAACACCTTGTATCATTTGTGTGTCTTCACGCCATATTGTGGCAATCACGCAGTTGTCAGTAGAAAGGTACCCTTTATTATTCATCACTTCTACTTAATATCACATTAACGTCCACTTTTGAGAACTTTGGCTGTCATCTATGTATTTGTGAAGGTCATTGGACAGTTCAAGTCCCGTGAACACAGGATGTGGCAATCATGCATTTGTCAGTAGATAGGAAGAATTTATTTCTGTTCACAACTAATTAAAATCAGAAAATGTTTCACTTTTCAGAAGATTTTATTCACGTTTATGCCATTATGAAACTTATTGGACTGTTCAAGTCCCTTGACAACAATTTGTGGCAATAATATATTTGTCGTTATATAGGAACTCTTTATATCTCTTCACATCTTCGCAATGACAGTTAGAGATGCATAGTTGACAAGGTTTTATGACACTTGTGAGTGTATGAAGCTCATTCGGTGCCTCATGTATCTTGACGTCAATATCTGGCAATCGTGCATTTGTGAATCGCGAGGAACCCTTTATATCTCTTCAAAACTAATTAATGACAGCTAAGTATGAACGTTTTAAGACTTTTTGATGACTCTTATTCATTTAGGAAACTCATTGGACTGTTTGATTCTCTTGAAGCCAATTAATGACAATCATACATTTGACAGTATAAACGATGCAGTTATTTTCCTACGCAGCTGCTTCACGACAAAAAAAATGTACTTTTGAGTAATTCTTATTGACGCATCAGAATTTATGAAACACTTTATATGGTTCATTTCTCGTTACGCAAATTTCTGTCAAGCGTGCGTTTGTTACAAGATAGGGCCCCTTTATTTCTCTTTATAGCTACTTAATGACACGTAAACATCCATTTTTGAGAACGTTTTCTAGAAACTGATGACTTTATGAATCCGATTTAAGAGACCGTGTCTCTTGAAACCAATTTCTAGCCATCATGCATTTGTCAGTATAAAGTATAATGTTATGTCTCTCCACATCTACTTAATGACATGTGAAATGCCCCTTTGAGACCTTCTTGTTGACGCTATTTCAATTATGAAACATCTTGTATATTCCTGTCCCATGACGCCAATTTCTGTCAATGATGCATTTGTCAGTAGAAAGGAACATTTTATTTCTCTTCACAACTATTTAGTGACATGTCAAAGGAACATTTGAGAACGTCTTGTTGACGCTTATTAATTTATTAAACACCTTGCATCATTCGTGTCTCTTCACGCCATTTTGTGGGAATCATGCATTTGTCAGTAGATAGGAACCCTTTATTTCTCTTCACAACTACTTAATATCAAGAAAACGTCCACTTTTGAGAACTTTGGGTGTCATTTACTCCTTTGTGAAAGTGATTGGAAAGTTCCAGTCCCCTGAACACAGGATGTGGCAATGATGCATTTCTCAGTAGATAATAAGATTTTATTTTCCTTCTCAGTAAATTAATACAAAAAAATGTTGCACTTATGAGAAGGTATTCTTGACACTTATGCCTTTATGAGACTCAGTGGACTGTTCAAGTTACTTGACAACAATTTGTGGGGGATTCATATATTTGTCAGTATATAGGAACTCTTTATTTCTATACACATCATCGCAATGACAGTTAGACATGCATATTTGACAAGTTCTCCTGACAATTATGCGTTTATGTAACTCATTCAATGCCTCGTGTCTCTTGACGGAAATATCTGGCAATAGCGACGATCCATTTATATCTCTTCACAACTAATTAATGACAGGTAAGAATTACCGTCTTAAGACGTTTTGATGACTCTTATGGATTTAGGAAACTCAATGAATATTTTGATTCTCTTGAAGTCAATTTCTGACAATCATACATTTGACAGTTTAAAGGAACCATTTTTTTTCGTCGCAGCTACTGAATGACAATGAAAAATGTACATTTGAGAACTTCTTATTGACGCAGTTGCATTTATGAAAGACTTTATATGGTTGATGTCTCGTGACGCAAACTTCTGGCAGGCGTGCGTTTGTCAGTTGATAGGACCCATTTATTTCTCTTCAGAACTACTTAATGACGTATAAAGATCCATTTTTCAGAACGTTTTCTAGAAACTGATGACTTTATGAAACGCATTTAATAGACCGTGTCTCTTGAAACCAATTTCTTGCCATCATGCATTTGTCAGTATAAAGTATAATGTTATGTCTCTTCCCATCTACTTAAGGACATGTGAAATGCATCTTTCAGACCTTCTTGTTGACGCTATATCATTTATGAAACATCTTGTATGTTCCTGTCTCATAATGCCCATATATGTCAATAATTCATTTGTCAGTAGAAAAGAACATTTTATTTTTCTTCACAACTATTTATTGAGATGTGAAAGGAAATTTTGAGAAGGTTTTGTTGACGCTTATGAATTTATTAAACACCTTGTGCCATTTGTGTCTCTTCACGCCATTTAATGGCAATCATGCATTTGTCAGCAGATAGGAACCCTTTATTTCTCTTCACAACTACATAATATCACCTCTAAGTCCACTTTTGAGAACTTTGGCTGTCATGTATGCATTTGTGAAAGTCATTGGTCAGTTGAAGTCCCCTTAACACGGGATGTGGCAATCATGCATTTCTAAGTAGAGAGGAAGAATTTATTTCTCTTCACAATTAATTAATATCAGCAAATGCTGCACTATTGAGAAGGTTTTGTTGACACTAATGCCTTTATGAAACTCACTGGACTGTTCAAGTCCCTTGACAACAATTTGTGGCAATCATATATTTGTCAGTATACAGGAACCATTCATTTGGCTTCACATCTTCGCAATGTCAGTTGGACGTGCATGTTTGACAAGTTTTCCTGACAATAATGCGTTTATAGAACTTATTCGATGCCAAGTGTCTCTTGACGCCAATATCTGGCAATCGTGCATTTGTCAGTAGCGAGGAAGCCTTTATATATCTTCACAAGTAATTAATGACAGCTAAGCATGAATGTTTTAAGACGTTGTGATGACTCTGATGCATTTAGGACACTCAATGGATTGCTTGATTCGCTTGAAGCCAATTTCTGATAATCATACATTTGACAGATTAAAGGAACCACTGATTTCCCATCGCAGCTGCTTAATGACAATGAAAAATGTACTTTTGAGATCTCCGCATTGACGCAGTTGCATTTATGTAAGACTCTCTATTGTTCATGTCTCGTGACGCAAATTTTTAGCAGGCTTGCGCTTGTCAGTAGATAGGACCCCTTTATTTCTCTTCAGATCTACTTAATTACATATAAACATAAATTTTTCAGAACGTTTCCTAGAAACTGATGACTTTATGAAACCCATTTAATAGAACGTGTCTCTTGAAACCAACCTCTTCCCATCATGCATTTGTGAATGGAAAGTATAATGTTATGTCTCCTCACATCTACTTAATGACATGTGAAATGCACCTTTGAGATCGTCTTGTTGACTCTATTTCACTTATGAAACATCTTGTATGATCCTGTCTCATGACGCCAATTTCTGTCAATCATACATTTGTTAGTAGAAAGGAACATCGTATTTCTGTTCACAACTATTTATTGACAGGTGAAATGTAAATTTGCGAAGGTTTTGTCGACGCTTATGGATTTATTAAACACCTTGTACCATTCGTGCCTCTTCACGCGATTTCGTGTCAATAATGTATTTGTCAGCAGATTTGAGCCCTTTATTTCTCTTCACAACTACTTAATATCACATAAACGTCCACTTTTGAGAACTTTGGCTCTCATTTATGCATTTGTGAACGTCATTGGACAGTTCCAGTCCCCTGAACACAGGATGTGGCAATCATGCATTTCTCAGTGGATAGGATCAATGTATTCCACTTCACAACTAATTAATATCAGCAAATGCTGCAATTTTGCAATGGTTTTATTGACACTTATGTCTTTATGAAACTCATTGGACTGTTCAAGTCGCATGACAACAATCTGTGGCAATCATATATTTGTCAGGATATAGGAACCCTTTATTTCTCTTCACATCTTCGCAAGGAGAGGTAGACATGCATATTTGAGAAATTTTCCTAACACTTGTGCATTTATGAAACCCATCGATGAGTCGTGTCGCTTGACGCTAATATCTGGCAATCGTGCATTTGTCAATAGGAAGGAGCCATTTATATCTCTTCACAACTAATTAATGATAGCTATAGCTGAATCTTTTAAGACGTTTTGATGACTCTTATGCATTGAGGAAACTCAATGTATCGTCTGATTCTCTTTAAGCCAAAATCTGACAATCATACATTTGACAGGTTAAAGGAACCATTTATTTCCCTTCGCAGGTACTTAATGACAATGAAAAAGGTACTTTTGAGAACTTCTTATTGACGCATTTGCATTTTTGAAAGATTGTTTATGGTTCATGTCTCTTGACGCAAATGTCTGGCAGGCGTGTGTTTGTCAGTAGATATAACCCCTTTTTTTCTCTTCTCAGCTACTTAATGACATATAAAGATACATTTTTCAGAACGTTTTCTAGAAACTGATGACTTTATGAAACCCATTTAATAGACCGTGTGTCTTGAAACCAATTTCTTGCCATCATGCATTTGTCTATATAAAGTATAATGTTATGGCTCTTGACATCTACTTAATGACATGTGAAATGCGCCTTTGAAACATTCTTGTTGACGCTATTTCATTTATGAAACATCTTGTATGTTTTTATCTCATGACGTCAGTTTCTGTCAATCATGCATTTGTCAGCAGAAAGGAACATTTTATTTCTCTTCACAACTATATATTGACAGGTCAATGGACAATTTGAGAAGGTTTTGTTGACGCTTATGAATTTGTTAAACACCTTGTATCATTTTTGTCTCTTCATGCCATTTAATGGCAATCATGCATTTATCAGTAGATAGGAACCCTTTATTTCTCTTCACAACTACTTAATATCACATCAACGTCCACTTTTGAGAACTTTGGCTGTCATTTATGCATTTGTGAAAGTTATTGGTCTGTTGAAGTCCCCTAAACACAGGATGTGGCAATCACATATTTCTCAGTAGATAGGAGGAATTTATTTCTCTTCACAACTAATTAATATCAGAAAATGTTGCACTATTGAGAAGGTTTTGTTGACACTAATGCGTTTATGAATCTCATTGGATTAGTTCAAGTCCCTTGACAATAATTTCTGGCAATCATATATTTGTCAGTATATAGGACCCCTTCATTTCTCTTCACATCTTCGAAGTGACAGTTAGACGTGCATGTTTGACAAGTGTTCCTGACACTTATTCGTTTATAGAACTCATTCGATGCCTCGTGTCTCTTGACGCCTATATGTGGCAATCGTGCATTTGTCAGTAGCGAGGAAGCCTTTATATATCTTCACTACTAATTAATGACAGCTAAGCATGAAAGTTTTAAGACGTTGTGATGACTCTGATGCATTTAGGACACTCAATGGATGGTTTGATTCGCTTGAAGCCAATTTCTGATAATCATACATTTGACATTTGAAAGGAACCACTGATTTCGCAACGCAGCTGCTTAATGACAATGAAAAATATACTTTTGAGAATTTCGCATTGACGCATTTGCATTTATGTAAGAGTCTCTACTGTTCATGTCTCGTGACGCAAATTTCTGGCAGGCGTGCGGTTGTCAGTAGATAGGACCCCTTTATTTCTCTTCACTTCTACTTAATTACATATAAACATCCATTTTCCAGAAAGTTTTCTAGAAACTGATGACTTTATGAAACCCATTTAATAGACAGTGTCTCTTGAAACCATCCTCTTCCCAACATGCATTTGTGAATGCAAAGGACAATGTTACGTCTCTTCACATCTTAATTACATGTGAAATGCACCTTTGAGATCTTCTTGTTGACTCTGTTTCATTTATGAAATATCTTGTATGTTCCTGTCTCATGACGCCAAGTTCTGTGAATCATGCATTCTCAGTAGAAAGGAACATTGTATTTCTCTTCACAACTATTTATTGACAGGTGAAAGGAAATTTGAGAAGGTTTTGTTAACGCTTACGAATTTATTAAACACCTTGTATGATTCGTGTCCCTTCACACCATTTTGTAGCAATCATGCATTTGTCAGTAGATAGGAACCTTTTATTTCTCTTCACATCTTCCCAATGACAGACCTGCATATTTGACAGGTTGCCCGACACTTGTGCATTTATGAAAGTCGTTCGGTTCGATACCTCGTGTCTGTTGACTCCAGTATCTGGCAATCGTGCATTTGTCAATAGCGAGGAACCATTTATATCTCTTCACAGCTAATTAATGACAGCAAATCATGAATGTTTTAAGACATTTTGATGAATCTTATGCATTTAGGAAACTCAGTGGATGGTTTTATTCAGTTGAAGCCAAATTCTGATAATCATATATTTGACCTTTCTATTAGCCATTTATTTCCCTTCGCAGCTAGTTAATGACAATGAAAAATGTACTTTTGAGACCTTCTTATTGACGCATTTGCATTTATGGAAGACTCTATATGGTACATGTCTCTTGACGCAAATTTCAGGAAGGCGTGCGTTTGTCAGTAGATAGGACCCCGTTATTTCTGCTACTTAATGACATATAAATATCCATTTTTCAGATGGTTTTCTAGAAACTGATGACTTTATGAAACCCATTTAATAGACCGTGTCTCTTGAAACTAACTTCGTGCCATCATGCATTTGTCAGTAGAAAGTATAATCTTATGTCTCTTCACATCTACTTATTGACATGTGAAATGCAGCTTTGATACCTTCTTGTTGAAATATCTTGTATGTTCCTGTCTCATGACGCGATTTTCTGTCAATAATGCATTTGTCAGTAGAAAGGAACATTTTATTTCTCTTCACAAGTATTTATTGATATGTGAAAGGAAAAGTTGAGAAGGTTTTGTTGACGCTTATGAATTTACTAAACACCTTGTATCATTTATGTCTCCTAACGCCATTTTGTGGCAATCATGCATTTGTCAATAGATTGGAACCCTTTATTTCTCTTCACATGTTCGCCATGACAGTTAGACATGCATATTTGACAAGTGTTCCCGAGACTTGTGCATTTATAAAACTCATTCGATGCCTCGTGTCTCTTGACGTCAAAATCTGGCAATCGTCCATTTGTCAATAGCGAGGAAGCCTTCATATCTCTTGACAACTAATTAATGACAGCTAAGGATGAACGTTTTAAGATGTTTTGATGACTCTTATGCATTTAGAAAACTGAATGGATGGTTTGATTTTCTTGAAGCCAACTTCTGTCAATCATAATTTTGACAGTTTAAAGGAACCGTTTACTTCCCTTTGCAGCAACTTAATGTCAATGAAACATCTACTTTTGAGAACGTCTTCTTGACGCATTTGCATTTTTGAAAGACTTTATATGGTTCATGTCTCGTGACACAACTTTCTGGCAGGCGTGCGTCTGTCAGTAGATAGGACCCCTTTATTTCTCTTCACAGCTACTTAATGACAGATAAACATCCATTTTTCAGATCGCTTTCTAGAAACTGATGACTTTATTAAACCCATTGAATAGACCGTGTCTCTTGAGACCAATTTCTTGCCATCATGCATTTGTCAGTATACATTATAATGTTATGTTTCTTCACATCTACTTAATTACATGTGAAATACACCTTTCAAAAATTATTGTTCACACTATTTCGTTTGTGAAACATCTTGTATGTTCCTGTCGCATGACGTCAATTTTGTGTATCATGCATTTGTCAGTAGATAGGGACATTTTATTTCTCTTCACAACTGTTTATTGACAGATGAAAAAAAAAAATCTGAGAAGGTTTTGTTTTGTTTTTATGATTCGTGTTTCTTCACGCCGTTTTGGGGCAATCATGCATTTGTCAGTAGATAGGAACCCTTTATTTCTCATCACAACTACTTAATATCAAAAAAACGTCCACTTTTGAGAACTGTGGGTGTCATTTACTCATTTGTGAAAGTGATTGGAAAGTTCCAGTCCCCTGAACACAGGATGTGGCAATGATGCATTTCTCAGTAGATAGGAAGATTTTGTTTTCCTTCTCAGTAAATTAATATAAAAAAATGTTGCACTTATGAGAAGGTATTCTTGACACTTATGCCTTTATGAGACTCAGTGGACTGTTCAAGTTACTTGACAACAATTTGTGGGGGATTCATATATTTGTCAGTATATAGGAACTCTTTATTTCTATACACATCATCGCAATGACAGTTAGACATGCATATTTGACAAGTTCTCCTGACAATTATGCGTTTATGCAACTCATTCAATGCCTCGTGTCTCTTGACGGAAATATCTGGCAATAGCGACGAACCATTTATATCTCTTCACAACTAATTAATGACAGGTAAGAATGACCGTTTTAAGACGTTTTGATGACTCTTATGGATTTAGGAAACTCAATGAATATTTTGATTCTCTTGAAGTCAATTTCTGACAATCATACATTTGACAGTTTAAAGGAACCATTTTTTTTCGTCGCAGCTACTGAATGACAATGAAAAATGTACATTTGAGAACTTCTTATTGACGCAGTTGCATTTATGAAAGACTTTATATGGTTGATGTCTCGTGACGCAAACTTCTGGCAGGCGTGCGTTTGTCAGTTGATAGGACCCATTTATTTCTCTTCAGAACTACTTAATGACGTATAAAGATCCATTTTTCAGAACGTTTTCTAGAAACTGATGACTTTATGAAACGCATTTAATAGACCGTGTCTCTTGAAACCAATTTCTTGCCATCATGCATTTGTCAGTATAAAGTATAATGTTATGTCTCTTCCCATCTACTTAAGGACATGTGAAATGCATCTTTCAGACCTTCTTGTTGACGCTATATCATTTATGAAACATCTTGTATGTTCCTGTCTCATAATGCCAATATATGTCAATAATTCATTTGTCAGCAGAAAAGAACATTTTATTTTTCTTCACAACTATTTATTGAGATGTGAAAGGAAATTTTGAGAAGGTTTTGTTGACGCTTATGAATTTATTAAACACCTTGTGCCATTTGTGTCTCTTCACGCCATTTAATGGCAATCATGCATTTGTCAGCAGATAGGAACCCTTTATTTCTCTTCACAACTACATAATATCACCTCTAAGTCCACTTTTGAGAACTTTGGCTGTCATGTATGCATTTGTGAAAGTCATTGGTCAGTTGAAGTCCCCTTAACACGGGATGTGGCAATCATGCATTTCTAAGTAGAGAGGAAGAATTTATTTCTCTTCACAATTAATTAATATCAGCAAATGCTGCACTATTGAGAAGGTTTTGTTGACACTAATGCCTTTATGAAACTCACTGGACTGTTCAAGTCCCTTGACAACAATTTGTGGCAATCATATATTTGTCAGTATACAGGAACCATTCATTTGGCTTCACATCTTCGCAATGTCAGTTGGACGTGCATGTTTGACAAGTTTTCCTGACAATAATGCGTTTATAGAACTTATTCGATGCCAAGTGTCTCTTGACGCCAATATCTGGCAATCGTGCATTTGTCAGTAGCGAGGAAGCCTTTATATATCTTCACAAGTAATTAATGACAGCTAAGCATGAATGTTTTAAGACGTTGTGATGACTCTGATGCAATGAGGACACTCAATGGATTGCTTGATTCGCTTGAAGCCAATTTCTGATAATCATACATTTGACAGATTAAAGGAACCACTGATTTCCCATCGCAGCTGCTTAATGACAATGAAAACTGTACTTTTGAGATCTCCGCATTGACGGAGTTGCATTTATGTAAGACTCTCTATTGTTCATGTCTCGTGACGCAAATTTTTAGCAGGCTTGCGCTTGTCATTAGATAGGACCCCTTTATTTCTCTTCAGATCTACTTAATTACATATAAACATAAATTTTTCAGAACGTTTCCTAGAAACTGATGACTTTATGAAACCCATTTAATAGAACGTGTCTCTTGAAACCAACCTCTTCCCATCATGCATTTGTCAGTATAAATTATAATGTTATGTTTCTTCACATCTACTTAATTACATGTGAAATACACCTTTCAAAAATTATTGTTCACACTATTTCGTTTGTGAAACATCTTGTATGTTCCTGTCGCATGACGTCAATTTTTGTGTATAATGCATTTGTCAGTAGATAGGGACATTTTATTTCTCTTCACAACTGTTTATTGACAGATGAAAAAAAAAATCTGAGAAGGTTTTGTTTTGTTTTTATGATTCGTGTTTCTTCACGCCGTTTTGGGGCAATCATGCATTTGTCAGTAGATAGGAACCCTTTATTTCTCTTCACAACTACTTAATATCAAAAAAACGTCCACTTTTGAGAACTGTGGATGTCATTTACTCATTTGTGAAAGTGATTGGAAAGTTCCAGTCCCCTGAACACAGGATGTGGCAATGATGCATTTCTCAGTAGATAGGAAGATTTTATTTTCCTTCTCAGTAAATTAATATAAAAAAATGTTGCACTTATGAGAAGGTATTCTTGACACTTATGCCTTTATGAGACTCAGTGGACTGTTCAAGTTACTTGACAACAATTTGTGGGGGATTCATATATTTGTCAGTATATAGGAACTCTTTATTTCTATACACATCATCGCAATGACAGTTAGACATGCATATTTGACAAGTTCTCCTGACAATTATGCGTTTATGCAACTCATTCAATGCCTCGTGTCTCTTGACGGAAATATCTGG
>JAECUM010015995.1:0-70152 GCA_016617855.1 Megalonaias nervosa | reverse complement strand
TCTTAATCCAGTGAAATTTACAGTTCTTCAATGCTGTGAAATTTACAGATCCTTGAAATATACAGTTTCTTAATGCAGTGAAATTTAGTTCCTTAATGCAATGAAATTTACAGTTCCGTAATACAGTGAACTTTACAGTTCCTTAATACAATGAAATTTAGTTCTTTATACAGTGAAATTTAAATCCTTAATGCAATAAAATTTACAGTTCCTCAATACAGTGAAATTTAGTTCCTTTATACCGTGAAATTTAAATCCTTAATGCAATGAAATTTACAGTTTCTCAATACAGTGAAATTTACTTCCTTTATACAGTGAAATTTAAATCCTTAATGCAATGAAATTTACAGTTTCTCAATACAGTGAAATTTACTTCCTTAACTGAGTGAAATTTACTTCCTTAATACAGTGAAAATTTAGTTCCTTAACACAGTCAGATTTCGTTCCTTAATGCAAGGAAATTTACAGGTCCTTAATACAGTGAAATTTACAGTTCCTTAATACAGTGAAATTTAGTTTCTTAATGGAATGAAATTTACAGATCCTTAATACAGAGAAATTTGCAGTTCCTTAATACAGTGAAATTTACAGTTCCTTAATACAGTGAAATTTATAGTTAGTTAATGCAATGAAATTTACAGTTCCTTAATGCAATGAAATTGACAGTTCGTTCATGCAGTGAAATTTATAGTTCCTTAATTCAATGAAATTTACAGTTCCTTAATAAAGTCAAATTTAGTTCCTTAATGCAGTGAAATTTACAGATCCTTAATGCAGTGAAATTTACAGTTCCTTAATACAGTGAAATTTACAGCTCCTTAATGCAATGCAATTGACAGTTCGTTAATAGAATAAAATTTACAGTTCCTTAATACAGTGAAATTTACAGTTCCTTGAAATATACAGTTCCTTAATGAAGTGCAATTTAGTTCTGAATGCGATGAAATTTACAGTTCCTTAATACAGTGAAATTTACAGTTCCTTAATAGCAGTGAAGTTTACAGTTCCTTAGTGCAATGAAAGTTCCTTAATGCAATTAAATTTACAATTCCTTAATACAGTGAAATTTAGTTCATTAATGCAATGAAATTTACAGTTCCTTAATACAGTCAAATTTACTTGGAAATTTACAGTTCCTTAATGCAATGAAATTTACGGATCATTAATGCCGTGAAATTTACTGTTCCTTAATACAGTGAAATTTACAGTTCCTTAATGCAATGAAATTTACAGTTTCTTACTACAGTGAAATTTACAGTTCCTTAATACAGTGAAATTTAGTTCCTTAATGCAATGAAATATTACAGTTTCTTAATACAGTGAAATTTACAGATTCTTAATACAGTGAAATTTAGTTCCTTAATGCAGTGAAATTTACAGATCCTTAATACAGTGAAATTTAGTTCCTTAATACAGTGAAATTTACAGTTCCTTAATACAGTGAAATTTACAGTTCCTTAATACAGTTAACTTTAGTTCCTTAATGCAACAAAATTTACAGTTTCTTAATACAGTGAAATTTACAGTTTCTTAATGCAGTGAAATTTACAGTTCCTTAATACAGTGAAATTTAGTTCCTTAATGCAATGAAATTTACAGTTTGTTGATACAGTGAAATTTACAGTTCCTTAATACAGTGAAATTTACAATTCCTTAATGCAATGAAATTTACAGTTCATTAATGCAGTGAAATTTACTGTTCCATAATACAGTGTAATTTACAGTTCCTTAATGCAGTCAAATTTACAGCTCCTAAATACAGTGAAATTTACAGTTCCTTATTACAATGAAATTTACAGTTCCTTAATGCAGTGAAATTTACAGTTCCTTAATACAGTGAAATTTACAGTCCTTTAATGCTGTAAAATTTACAGTTCCTTGACATATACAGTTCCTTAATGCAGTGAAATTGAATTCCTTAATGCAACAAAATTTACAGTTCTTTAATAAAGTGAAATTTACAGTATCTTAATATAGTGAAATTTAGTTCCTGAATACAGAGAAATTTACAGTTCCTTAATACAATTAAATTTATTTCCTTAATGCAATGAAATTTACAGTTTCTTAATGCAATGAAACTTGCAGGTCCTTAATACACTGAAATTTAGTTCCTTAATACATTGAAATTTCCTTCCTTAATGCTGTGAAAATTTAGTTCCTTAATGCAATGAAATTTCAATTTCTTAATACAATGAAATTTACAGTTTCTTAATATAGTGAAATAATTTTCCTTAATGCAATGAAATGTACAACTCTTTAATACAGTGAAACTTACAGTTCTTTAATACAGTGAAATATACAGTTCCTTAAATAGTGAAATTTACAATAACTTAATGCAAAGAAATTTACAGATCCGTAGTGCAATGAAATTTACAGTTTCTCAATGCAGTGAAATTTATAGTTCCTTAATAGAATGAAATTTACAGTTCCTTAATAGTGAAAGTTAGTTCCCGTATCCAATGAAATTTACAGTGCCTTAATAGAGTGAAATTTACAGTTCCTTAATGCAATGAAATTTACAGATACTTCATCCAGAGAAATTTACAGTTCCTTAATGCAATGAAATTTACGGTTCTTTAATACAATGAAATTAACTGTTCCTAAATACAGTGATATTTAAAGTTCCTTCATGCAATGAAATTCACAGTACCTTAATACAGTGAAATTTACAGTCACTTCATGCAATGAAATCTACAGTTCCATAATTCAATGCAATTTACAGCTCCTTAATGCAGTGAAATTTACAGTTCCTAAATACAGTGAAATTGACAGTTCTTTAATGCTGTCAAATTTAGTTCCTTGGAATATACAGTTCCTTAATGCAGTGAAAATTAGTTCTGAATGCAATGAAATTTACAGTTCCCTAATACAGTGAAATTCACAGTTCCTTAATAGAGTGAAATTTAGTTCTTTAATACAGTGAAATTTAGTTACTTAATACAATGAAATTTAGTTCATTAATACAATGAAATTCCTTAATCCAATGAAATTTACAGTTTCTTACTACAGTGAAATTTACAGTTTCTTAATATAGTGAAATTTATTTCCTTAATACAGTTAAAGTCAGTTCCTTAATGCAATGAAATTTACAGTTCCTTAATAAAATGAAATTTAGTTCCTTAATGCAATCAAATTTATAAATCCTTAATACAGTGAAAATTTAGTTCCTTAATACAGTGAAATTTACTTCCTTCATACAGTGAAAATTTAGTTCCTTAATGCAATGAAATTTACAGTTTCTTAATGCAATAAAATTTAAAATTCCTTAAAACAGTGAAATTTAGTTCCTGAATGCAGCGCAATTTACAGTTCCTTCATGCAGTGAAATTTACAGTTCCTTAACACAGTGAAATTTACTGGTCCTTAATACAGTGAAATTTTCAGATCCTTAATGCAATGAAATTTACAGTTCCTTAATAGAGTTAAATTTACAGTTCCTTACTACAGTGAAATTTACAGTTCCTTAATGCAATGAAATTTAAAGTTCCTTAATGCAGTGAAATTTACAGTTCCTGAATGCAGTGAAATTTACACCTCCTAAATACAGTGAAATATACAGTTCCTTAATGCACTGAAATTTACAGATCCTTAATGCAGTGAAATCTACAGTCAAATTTACAGTTCTTTAATGCTGTGAAATTTACAGTTCCTTGACATATACAATTTTGTCATGCAGTGAAATTTACTTCCTTAATGCAATGAACTTTACAATTCTTTAATACAGTGAAATTTACAGTTCCTTAATACAGACAAATTTACAGCTCATTAATACAATCAAATTTATTTCCTTAATGAAATTAAATTTACAGTTCATTAATACAGTGAAATTTACAGCTCCTTACTACACTGAAATTTACAGTTCCTTAATGCAATGAAATTTACAGTTCCTTAATGCAGTGAAATTTACAGCTCCTAAACACAGTGAAATATACAGTTCCTTAATGCAATGAAATTTACAGTTCCTTAACGCAGTGAAATTTACAGTTCCTTAATAGTCAAATTTACAGTTCTTTAATACAGTCAAATTTACAGTTCCTTAATACAGACAAATTTACAGCTCATTAATACAATGAACTTTATTTCCTTAATGAAATTAAATTTACAGTTGATTAATACAGTGAAATTTACAGTTCCTTAATACAGTGAAATTTAGTTCCTTAATGCAATGAAATTTACAGTTCCTAAATACAGTGAAATTTACAGTTCCTTAACACAGTGAAATTTAGTTCCTTAATACAGTGAAATTTACAATTTCTTAATTCATTGAAATTTACAGTTCCTCAATGCAATGAAATTTACAGTTCCTTAATACAGTGATATTTACAGTTCCTTAATACAGTGAAATTTACAGCTCCTTAATAGAGTGAAATTTACAGTTCCTTAATACAATGAAATTTAGTTTCTTAATGCAAACAAATTTATAGTTCCTTAGTACAGTGAAAATTTAGTTTCTTAATACAGTGAAATTTACAGTTCCTTAATACAGTGAAATTTACAGTTCCTAAATACAGTGAAATTTATTTCCTTAAGACAGTGAAAATTAGTTCCTAAATGCAATGAAATTTACAGTTCCTTAATGCAATGAAATTTACAGTTCCTTAATGCAGTGAAATTTAGTTCCTTAATACAGTTAAATTTACTTCCTTTATACAGTGAAAATTTAGTTCTTAAATACAGTGAAAATGAGTTCCTTAATGGAATCAAATTTATAATTCCTTAATACTGTGAAATTTATAGTTCCTTAATAACAGTGAAATTTACAGTTACTTAATGCAATGAAATTTACTGTTCCTATATACAGTCAAATTTACAGTGAAATTTACAGTTCCTTAATGCAATGAAATTTACGGTTCCTTAATGCAGTCAAATTTACTGTTCCTTAATACAGTGGAATTTACTGTTCCTTAATGCAGTGAAATTGACAGTACCTTAATACAGTCAAATTTACAGTTCCTTAATGCAATGAAATTTACAGTCCCTTAATGCAAATTTATACCTCCTTAATGCAGTGAAATTTTCAGTTTCTTAATGCAATGAAATTTACAGTTCCTTAATGCAATGAAATCTACGGTTCCTTAATGCAGTCAAATTTACTGTTCCTTAATACAGTGGAATTTACTGTTCCTTAATGCAGTGAAATTGACAGTACCTTAATACAGTCAAATTTACAGTTCCTTAATGCAATGAAATTTACAGTCCCTTAATGCAAATTTATACCTCCTTAATGCAGTGAAATTTTCAGTTTCTTAATCCAGTGAAATTTACAGTTCTTCAATGCTGTGAAATTTACAGATCCTTGAAATATACAGTTTCTTAATGTAGTGAAATTTAGTTCCTTAATGCAATGAAATTTACAGTTTCTTAATGCAATGAAACTTGCAGGTCCTTAATACACTGAAATTTAGTTCCTTAATACATTGAAATTTCCTTCCTTAATGCTGTGAAAATTTAGTTCCTTAATGCAATGAAATTTCAATTTCTTAATACAGTGAAATTTACAGTTCCTTAATATAGTGAAATAATTTTCCTTAATGCAATGAAATGTACAACTCTTTAATACAGTGAAACTTACAGTTCTTTAATACAGTGAAATATACAGTTCCTTAAATAGTGAAATTTACAATAACTTAATGCAAAGAAATTTACAGATCCGTAGTGCAATGAAATTTACAGTTTCTCAATGCAGTGAAATTTATAGTTCCTTAATAGAATGAAATTTACAGTTCCTTAATAGTGAAAGTTAGTTCCCGTATGCAATGAAATTTACAGTGCCTTAATAGAGTGAAATTTACAGTTCCTTAATGCAATGAAATTTACAGATACTTCATCCAGAGAAATTTACAGTTCCTTAATGCAATGAAATTTACGGTTCTTTAATACAACGAAGTTAACTGTTGCTAACTACAGTGATATTTAAAGTTCCTTCATGCAATGAAATTCACAGTACCTTAATACAGTGAAATTTACAGTCACTTCATGCAATGAAATTTACAGTTCCATAATTCAATGCAATTTACAGCTCCTTAATGCAGTGAAATTTACAGATCCTAAATACAGTGAAATTGACAGTTCTTTAATGCTGTCAAATTTAGTTCCTTGGAATATACAGTTCCTTAATGCAGTGAAATTTAGTTCTTAATGCAATGAAATTTACAGTTCCTTAATACAGTGAAATTCACAGTTCCTTAATAGAGTGAACTTTAGTTCTTTAATACAGTGAAATTTAGTTACTTAATACAATGAAATTTAGTTCATTAAAACAGTGAAATTTATTTCCTTAATAAAATGAAATTTACAGTTTCTTACTGCAGTGAAATTTACAGTTCCTTAATATATTGAAATTTATTTCCTTAATACAGTTAAATTTAGTTTCTTAACGCAATGAAATTTACACTTCCTTAATAAAATGAAATTTAGTTCCTTAATACAGTGAAATTTACTTCCTTAATACAGTGAAAATTTAGTTCCTTAATACAGTGAAATTTACTTCCTTCATACAGTGAAAATTTAGTTCCTTAATGCAATGAAATTTACAGTTTCTTAATGCAATGAAATTAACAGTTCCTTAAAACAGTGAAATTTAGTTCCTTAATGCGGCGCAATTTACAGTTCCTTAATACAGTGAAATTTACAGTTCCTTAACACAGTGAAATTTACTGGTCCTTAATACAGTGAAATTTTCAGATCCTTAATGCAATGAAATTTACAGTTCCTTAATAGAGTTAAATTTACAGTTCCTTACTACAGTGAAATTTACAGTTCCTTAATGCAGTGAAATTTAAAGTTCCTTAATGCAATGAAATTTACAGCTCCTAAATACAGTGAAATATACAGTTCCTTAATGCAATGAAATTTACAGATCCTTAATGCAGTGAAATCTACAGTCAAATTTACAGTTCTTTAATGCTGTGAAATTTACAGTTCCTTGACATATACAATTCTGTCATGCAGTGAAATTTACTTAGTTAATGCGATGAAATTTACAGTTCTTTAATACAGTGAAATTTACAGTTCATTAATACAGACAAATTTACAGCTCATTAATACAATGAAATTTATTTCCTTAATGAAATTAAATTTACAGTTCATTAATACAGTGAAATTTACAGCTCCTTACTACACTGAAATTTACAGTTCCTTAATGCAATGAAATTTACAGTTCCTTAATGCAGTGAAATTTACAGCTCCTAAATACAGGGAAATATACAGTTCCTTAATGCAATGAAATTTACAGATCCTTAATAGTCAAATTTACAGTTCCTTAATACAGTCAAATTTACAGTTCCTTAATACAGACAAATTTACAGCTCATTAATACAATGAACTTTATTTCCTTAATGAAATTAAATTTACAGTTTCTTAATACAGTGAAATTTACAGTTCCTTAATACAGTGAAATTTAGTTCCTTAATGCAATGAAATTTACAGTTCCTTAATGCAATGAAATTTACAGTTCCTCAATACAGTGATATTTACAGTTCCTTAATACAGTGAAATTTACAGCTCCTTAATAGACTGAAATTTACAGTTCCTTAATACAATGAAATTTAGTTCCTTAATGCAATCAAATTTATAGATCCTTAATACAGTGAAAATTTAGTTTCTTAATACAGTGAAATTTACAGTTCCTTAATACAGTGAAATTTACAGTTCCTTAATACAGTGAAATTTATTTCCTTAAGACAGTGAAAATTAGTTCCTAAATGCAATGAAATTTACAGTTCCTTAATGCAATGAAATTTAGAGTTCATTAATGCAGTGAAATTTAGTTCCTTAATAAAGTCAAATTTACATCCTTAATACAGTGAAAATTTAGTTCCTAAATACAGTGAAAATGAGTTCCTTAATGCAATGAAATTTACAATTCCTTAATACTGTGAAATTTATAGTTCCTTAATAACAGTGAAATTTACAGTTCCTTAATGCAATGAAATTTACACTTCCTTAATGCAATGAAATTTACTGTTCCTTAATACAGTCAAATTTACAGTGAAATTTACAGTTCCTTAATGCAATGAAATTTACGGTTCCTTAATGCAGTCAAATTTACTGTTCCTTAATACAGTGGAATTAACTGTTCCTTAATGCAGTGAAATTGACAGTACCTTCATACAGTCAAATTTACAGTTCCTTAATGCAATGAAATTTACAGTCCCTTAATGCAAATTTATACGTCCTTAATACAATGAAATTTTCAGTTTCTTAATGCAATGAAATTTACAGTTCCTTAATGCAATGAAATTTACTGTTCCTTAATACAGTCAAATTTACAGTGAAATTTACAGTTCCTTAATGCAATGAAATTTACGGTTCCTTAATGCAGTCAAATTTACTGTTCCTTAATACAGTAGAATTTACTGCTCCTTAATGCAGTGAAATTGACAGTACCTTAATACAGTCAAATTTACAGTTCCTTAATGCAAGGAAATTTACAGGTCCTTAATACAATGAAATTTACAGTTCCTTAATACAATGAAATTTACAGTTCCTTAATACAGTGAAATTTATACTTAGTTAATGCAATGAAATTTACAGTAACTTAATGCAATGAAATTTACAGTTCCTTAATGCAATGAAATTTACAGTTCGTTCATGCAGTGAAATTTATAGTTCCTTAATTCAATGAAATTTACAGTTCCTTAATAAAGTCAAATTTAGTTCCTTAATGCAGTGAAATTTACAGTTCCTTAATGCAGTGAAATTTACAGTTCCTTAATACAGTGAAATTTACAGCTCCTTAATGCAATGAAATTGACAGTTCGTTAATAGAATAAAATTTACAGTTCCTTAATACAGTGAAATTTACAGTTCCTTGAAATATACAGTTCCTTAATGCAGTGAAATTTAGTTCTTAATGCGATGAAATTTACAGTTCCTTAATACAGTGAAATTTACAGTTCCTTAATAGCAGTGAAGTTTACAGTTCCTTAGTGC
The DNA here is from genome assembly GCA_016617855.1 of Megalonaias nervosa. Lineage (NCBI taxonomy): Eukaryota > Metazoa > Mollusca > Bivalvia > Unionida > Unionidae > Megalonaias > Megalonaias nervosa. Next base: position 61,218 of record JAECUM010015995.1, on the reverse strand, counting down.
AATGAAAGTTCCTTAATGCAATAAAATTTATAGTTCCTTAATGCAATTAAATTTACAATTCCTTAATACAGTGAAATTTAGTTCAATAATGCAATGAAATTTACAGTTCCTTAATACAGTCAAATTTACATGGAAATTTACAGTTCCTTAATGCAATGAAATTTACGGTTCCTTAATGCCGTGAAATTTACTGTTCCTTAATACAGTGAAATTTACAGTTCCTTAAAACAGTGAAATTTAGTTCCTTAATGCAATGAAATATTAGTTTCTTAATACAGTGAAATTTACAGTTTCTTAATACAGTGAAATTTAGTTCCTTAATGCAGTGAAACTTACAGTTCCTTAATACAGTGAAATTTACAGTTCCTTAATACAGTGAAATTTACAGTTCCTTAATACAGTGAAATTTAGTTCCTTAATGCAACAAAATTTACAGTTTCTTAATACAGTGAAATTTACAGTTCCTTAATACAGTGAAATTTACAGTTCCTTAATACAGTGAAATTTAGTTCCCTAATACAGAGAAATTTACAATTTCTTAATACAGTGAAATTTACAGTTCCTTAATACAGTGAAATTTACAGTTCCTTAATATAGCAAAATTTACAGTTTCATAATGCAGTGAAATTTACAGTTCCTTAATGCAATGAAATTTACAGTTCCTTAATACAGTGAAATCTACAGTTTCTTAATACAGTGAAATTTACAGTTTCTTAATACACAGTTCCTTAATACTGTGAAACTTACAGTTCTTTAATACAGTGAAATTTATTTCCTTAATACCGTGAAATTTAGTTCCTTACTGCAATGAAACTTACAGTTCTTTAATACAGTGAAATTTAGTTCCTTAATGCAATGAAATTTACGAATACTTCACACAGGGAAATTATAATTCCTTAATGCAATGAAATTTACAGATACTTCATACAGTGAAATTTACAGTTCCTTAATGCAATGAAATTTACGGTTGCTTAATGCAGTGAAATTTACAGTTCCTTAATACAGTGAAATTTACTGTTCCTTAATACAGTGAAATTTACTGTTCCTAAATACAGTGAAATTTACAGTTCCTTAATGCAATGAAATTCACAGTACCTTAATACAGTGAAATTTACAGTCCCTTAATGCAATGAAATTTACAGTTCCTTAATTCAATGAAATTTACAGCTCCTTAATGCAGTGAAATTTACAGTTCCTAAATGCAGTGAAATTGACAGTTCTTTAATGCTGTGAAATTTACAGTTCCTTGAAATATACAGTTCCTTAATGCTGTTAAATTTAGTTCTTAATGCAATGAAATTGATAGTTCCTTAATACAGTGAAATTCACAGTTCCTTAATACAGTGAAATATAGTTCTTTAATACAGGGAAATTTGGTTACTTAATACAATGAAATTTAGTTCATTAATACAGTGAAATTTATTTACTTAATGCAATGAAATTTACAGTTTCTTACTACTGTGAAATTTAGAGTTCCTTAATACAGTGAAATTTATTTCCTTAAATGATAATTTATTAAATTTTAGTTTATGCACAACTTGAGGATCTTGAGTTATTGTAGGAACACATTGCCAGGGTTACAATGGGGTTTGTCTGATAATGACCACTGAGGGAGGAACTGCCACTGGTGGTGTGGTAAGATGATGTAATGTCAACTTATAAGGCTTAGTCAGTGGCTAACACTTGGATAGGGGTGTTGTACATGTACCTTGAAACTGAGAGGCAGACCTGGGAATTATGCAAGAGACTGTTATTAGCCTCTTGCTGTCTTCATGGGGCTTGTTGAAAGGGGGAGGGGGGCATGAGCACAACTATTCCCATTGGTTGGCATTGGCAGCAGAATTCAAAGAGCCAACCAAATTAGATAATCTTATGTAACATTGCAGGATCATATAGAGTACCATGTGATCAGTCACTTCTCTGGTTTTTCAAATGTATGGACAATGAATGTAGAGTTTCACTTATCTGGCTTTTCAAAGATACAGACAATGGATTTTGAGTCTCTGCATCAAACTTTTCTTATGGATTTGTGCTGGGACTTTTCAAAGGTGTTCAATTCAGCCTAGGAGTAACGAAATCTCGTTGATTCCTTTGTTCAGGGCATGTAACAGCAATGGTGTTAATGATAATGAAACAGTTCTCAGAACAGATATTAGCTAGTTCCCTAATGACATCATCAGACGCGATATTTGTGGTCAGCAGGCTGATTTACCGTTGACTTTATATATTGTGTCTGGAAGTTGAAATACATTCATGGAATATTAAGATACTTTTACGAACATTACATACATAAACTGAACGCAATCAAGCTTTCTGTTTGTGGTTTGACTTTGACTTTCCTACTGTGTGCCTAGTTAAAAATGATAAATTTTGGTGATCGCACATGGGAGAAACTACCAGGTTTCCCGTCGTCCAGGTAAAATGGGCAGAATTTTGTCTGCTAGTGATCTTATCGGGAAGTATCTTTTTCACCCATGCACAACCAGAAGTGCCTTCAACACATCCTATTATTTCGACAGTGACCCATTTGTCGACGATGGTGTTGGATTTGCAAAATACTCTGGCTACATTATCTGAAAGTGTTTCGCTCCTTGACTGACTCTAGGAATAGTGGCATGAGGGAAGCACGGACCAAGCTGAGACACTATTCCGTAGGGCTTGTAGAATCATTGCCGCCGGAGGTGCCCGTCATGGACAACAATGCAACCCTAGTGAAGACAAGTTCCATCCCTTCAGTGACGATCGCAATATACGAGGCAGAACCCTTGCCATTCCTGGAAACAGTGCATCAGAATCTTTGCCAACAAATTCAAGAAGGTGCACACATTCCTCCAGTTCTCACCTTATGCAGAGGAAATTCCAGTACACTTCCCAGAACTTAGGGCATTTACGACTGGGAGTAATAAAATTGTTTATTTTGGTAAAAAGTGCTCTTCCTCCATGTTCCATGGAAGCTTACAGGGGCAGTTGAAAACACTACATCTATTTTCTCAACCATTTTAAAACTCCACAGCACTATATTCTCTTTGTTTTTGTTTTTTTTCTCCATGTGCTACATTGCAATTTTCGTTTCACGTCTTTTTGAAAAACACTGCGCAATCTGGGATCAGCCCAGAATACATTCTATGCGGGAATCAGCCTAGCATAGATTTAGTTAAGATGGGGTTCAGCCTAGCACATTGTCTACTTAAGCTGGGATCAGCCCAGAATGCACTTTAATCCTGGGATCAGCCTAGCACCAATTATTTTTTAGCTGGGATCAGCCCAGAATACACCGTAACATTTACAGTTTTAAACAGGAAAAGTAATAAGAATATTTCCTGCATGCGGGGATCAGCCTAGCTCTAGTCAACGAATCTGGGATCAGCCCAGAATACATTCTATGCGGGAATCAGCCTAGCATAGATTTAGTTAAGATGGGATCAGCCCATAATACATTAGCAAGCTGGGATTCAGCCTAGCACATAACTCTAGTCCACAGATCTGGGATCAGCCCAGAATACATTATATGCGGGAATCAGCCTAGCATAAATTTAGTTATTTAGTTAAGATGGGATCAACCCATAATACATTAGCAAGCTAGGATTCAGCCTAGTACATTGTCTACTTAAGCTGGGCTCTGTCCAGAATGCACTTTAATGCTGGGATCAGCCTAGCACCAATTATCTTTTAGCTGGGATCAGAACAGAATACACCGTAACATTTACATTTTTAAATAGGAAAAGTAATAAGAATATTTCCTTCATGCCGAGATCAGCCTAGCTCTAGTCCACGAATCTGGGATCAGCCCAGAATACATTCTATGCGGGAATCAGCCTACCATAGATTTAGTTAAGATGGGATCAACCCATAATACATTAGCAACCTGGGATTCAGCCTAGCACTTAGCTCTAGTCCACAAATCTGGGATCAGCCCAGAATTATATGCGGGAATCAGCCTAGCATAGATTTAGTTAAGATGGGATCAGCCCATAATACATTAGCAAGCTGGGATTCAGCCTAGCACATAGTCTACTTAAGCTGGGATCAGCCCAGAATGCACTTTAATGCTGGGATCAGCCTGGCACCAATCATCTCTTTTAGCTGGGATCAGCCTGGAATACACCGCAACATTTACAGTTTTAAATAGGAAAAGTAATAAGAACATTTCCTTCATGCTGGGATCAGCCTAGCTCTAGTCTAAGAATCTGCGATCAGCCCAGAATACATTCTATGCAGGAATCAGCCTAGCATAGATTTAGTTACGATGGGATCAGCCTATAATACATTAGCAAGCTGGGATTCAGCCTAGCACATAGCTCTGGTCCACAAATCTGACCAGCCTAGCATAGAGTTACTTGAAGATGGGATCAATCAATGCCGCTGGTTTAATTGTCGAGTTTGCACATTACAAACACTCCAAGGGTACCCCTTTTGCCTAAGTGTCATGCCCCTAAAATTACAAGACCAGTGCCCTGTCCATGTGCCGTGTCACTACTTATAACTACTGGGGTGGCATTGGGACCACTCTTTCTTACATCTTGAGGGGGGTGATTTTCCCATAACTAGGTGTACGTCGCTCGTGCTATGTGGTTCTCATCCTCATTTATTCAAAACTCATACTTTTGGGATTAGGGCAACATCAGGGTGCTAAGCATTGTCTATCAGACAGTATTATTCGAGTCTTGAGTAGGAGCCAGTCCTATCCCTTTTGGAAATATATCTGCCTGAGCGATAGAATTTCAAGTTTGTAATTTTATGCTGACTACAGGTCGTTTTGCACATCACCATAGCACTTTCTACTGCCTGGCTCTGCTTTTCAATTTTCTTCTTTCAGGTATTGTGGATACACAGACTGATACCGACGGCATCATCTTATGGACACTGCACTTCATATGGGTTCACTGGGGAGCACTTCACTTCATATGGGTTCATGTAAGACACGACCATCTTACAACGTGTCATTTTTCCACTGGCGTTCTGTGACAGGGAAATACAAACATTTTTTTTATTTTTTTTTTTTGATAGTGTGTGCACAGCTCGGCAGTTTCCTTGGTGCACAGACTGATACAGCCGTCCACATCATAGGGCACTGCTCTTCAAATAGGTTTATTGGCGAACACTTCATATGGAATTCATTGAAGGCGGGACCATCTTACAACACATCATTCTTCCGCTGTTGTTCAGTGGTATGGAATACAAACATTTCTGGATATTGTGTGCCAATTTGACACGTGTGCTGGACTGGTGGTGTTATTGGAGAAATCAGTGGCCCAAGAAAAAGAATTTGGTGAACAGTGACAATTCTATGACTGCACCTGCAGTTGGGGTGGAGGACCATCTAATTAGGACTTTAGAATGATGGTTCCGTCATGTTATACGCGCTACATCAGATTTCACCCTAACCATCTCCTATCTCCTCAGCAACAGTTGTGTACATACATTTAGTATCCTGTGCTTTGGACACCAGTCCTTCCAAATGGATTTTCACATTACAAACTGGCATCCTCTTTGGGGCTTTCATTTGATATTTTTAATATCAAATTCAATTTGGCATTTTTACCCAATCGGATACTCATAAGCTATACTAACAACATAAAGGTCATGCCCATTAAATACATTTCTTTTACAGTTATAAATAGGAAAAATATAATAATATTTGCTTCATGCTGGGATCAACCTAGCTCTATTCCACAAATCTGGGATCAACCCAGAATACACTCTTATGCGGGGATCAGCCTAGCATAGATTTGGTTAAGATGGGATCAGCCCAGAATACATTAGCATGCTGGGATCAGTCTAGCATGTAGTCTACTTAAGCTGGGATCAGCCCAGGATACACTTGAATGCTGGGATCAGCCTAGCACAGACTTTACTTGAGCTGGGATCAGCCTAGCACCAATTCTACTTGATCTGGAATAAGCCCAGAATACACTGTAATGCTGGTATCAGCCTAGCACCGATTGGAAATCAGTCTTTTACATTGAGCTGGGATTCTGCCTAGCACCAATTCCACTTGAGCTGGGATCAGCCCAGAATACACTGTAATGCTGGGATCAGCCTAGCACTGATTGGGAATCATTCTTTTTCATTCAGATTCTAGCCCATGAGTAGCCCCCACAGAGACAGCAAAATATTTTTAAAATATTTAAATTAAATATTGATGTTATTTTAGTTACGAGTTTGATGTTGTAGAATATTAGCAATAATGAATGGTGGCATGTTTGAGAGAAAGCGAGAGGGTGAGTGAGAGAGAGATGAATGCATATACTCAGGTATCCTATATTTCTTACAATGCATTATTAAATCATTTCTCGTACAATTCAGTATTATTTTGTTGTGCATAAATATAGTGAAATTTAGTTCCTCAATGAAATCAAATTTATAGTTGCTTAATACAATGAAATTTAATTCCTTAATACAGTGAAATTTACTTCCTTAATACAGTGAAAATTTAGTTCCCTAATGCAGTAAACTTTAGTTCCTTAATGAAATGAAATTTACAGTTTCATAATACAGTGAAAATTAGTTCCATAATGCAATGAAATTTACAGTTCCTTAATACAGTGAAATTTACATTTACTTAATACAGTGAAATTTATAGTCCCTTAATACAGTCAAATTTACAGCAACTTAATGCAATGAAATTTACAGTTCCTTAATGCAATGAAATTTACAGTTCCTTAAAGCAAAGAAATTTATAGTTCCTTAATGCAATGAAATTTACAGTTCCTTAATACAGTGAAATTTCGTTCCTGAATGCAGTGAAATTTACAGTTCCTTAACAGAGTGAAATTTCAAGTTCTTTAAAGCAGTGAAATTTACTGGTCCTTAATACAGTGAAATTTTCTGTTCCTTAATGCAGTGAAATTTACTGTTCCTTAATACAGTGAAATTTACAGCTCCTTACTATAGTGAAATTTACAGTTCCTTCATGAAATGAAATTTACAGTGCCTTAATGCAGTGAAATTTACAGATCCTTGAAATATACAATTCCTTAATGCAATGAAATTTAGTTCCTTAATGCAATCAACTTTACAGTTCTTTTAATACAGTGAAATTTACAGTTCCTTAATACACAGAAACTTGCAGTTCATTCATACAATGAAATTTATTTCCTTAATGAAATTAAATTTACAGTTTCTTAACGCAATGAAATTTACAGTTCCTAAATACAGTGACATGTACTTCCTTAATACAGTGAAATTTATTTCCTTAATACAGTGAAATTTAGATCCTTAATGGAATGAAATTTAGTTTCTTAATACAGTGAAATTTAGTTCCTTAATGCAATGAAATTTACAGTTCCTTACTACAGTAAAATTTACAGTTCCTTAATACAGTGAAATTTACAGTAACTAAATACAATGAAATTTACAGTTCCTTAATGCAGTAAAATTTAATGTTCCTTAATACAGTGAAATTTACAGCTCCTTACTACAGTGAACTTTACAGTTCCTTACTGAAATGAAATTTACAGTGCCTTAATGCAGTGAAATTTACAGTTCCTTATTACAGTGAAATTTACAGTTCCTTAATGCTGTGAAATTTACAGATCCTTGACATATACAATTCCCTAATGCAGTGAAATTTAGTTCTTTAATGCAATCAACTTTACAGTTCTTTAATACAGTGAAATTTACAGTTCCTTAATACACAGAAATTGAAAGTTCATTAATACAACGAAATTTATTTCCTTAATGAAATTAAATTTACAGTTTCTTAATGCAATCAAATTTACAGTTCCTTAATACAGTAAAATTTACTTCCTTAATGCAGTGAAATTTACAGTTCCTTAATACAGTGAAATTTAGTTCCTTAATGCAATGAAGTTTACAGTTCCCTAATACAGTGAAATTTACAGTTCCTTAATACAGTGAAATTTACAGTAACTTAATGCAATGAAATTTACAGTTCCTTAATGCAGTGAAATTTACTGTTCCTAAATACAGTGAAATTTACAGTTCCTTAATACAAAGAAATTTACAGTTCATTACTACAATGAAATTTATTTTCTTAATGAAATTAAATTTACAGTTTCTTAATGCAATGAAATTTACAGTCCCTAAATAATGTGAAATTTCGTTCCTCAATGCAACGAAATTTACAGTTCCTAAATACAGTGAAATTTAGTTCCTTAATGCAATGAAATTTACAGTTTCTTAATACTGTGAAATTTACAGTTCCTTAATACAGTGAAACTTACAGTAACTTAATGCAATGTAATTTACAGTTCCTAAATGCAGTGAAATTTACTGTTCCTTAATACAGTGAAATTTACAGGTCCTTAATGCAGTGATATTTACAGTTCCTTAATACAGTGAAATTTACAGCTCCTTAATAGAGTGAAATTTACATTTCCTTAATGCAATGAAATTTACAATCCCATAATGCAGTGAAATTTATAGTTCCTTAATACAGTGAAATTTACAGTTCTTTAATGCAGTGAAATATACAGTTCCTGAATGCAGTGAAACTTAGTTCCTTACTACAATGAAATTTACAGTTCCTTAATACAGTGAAATTGCAGTTCATTAATACAGTGAAATTTATAGTTAGTTAATGCAATGAAATTTACAGTAACTTAATGCAATGAAATTTACAGTTCCTTAATGCAATGAAATTTACAGCTCGTTCATGCAGTGAAATTTATAGTTCCTTAATTCAATGAAATTTACAGTTCCTTAATAAAGTCAAATTTCGTTCCTTAATGCAATGAAATTTACAGTTCCTTAATGCAGTGAAATTTACAGTTCCTTAATACAGTGAAGTTTACAGCTCCTTAATGCAATGAAATTGACAGTTCGTTAATAGAATAAAATTTACAGTTCCTTAATACAGAGAAATTTACAGTTCCTTGAAATATACAGTTCCTTAATGCAGTGAAATTTAGTTCTTAATGCAATGAAATTTACAGTTCCTTAATACAGTGAAATTTACAGTTCCTTAATAGCAGTGAAGTTTACAGTTCCTTAGTGCAATGAAAGTTCCTTAATGCAATGAAATTTATAGTTCCTTAATGCAATGAAATTTACAATTCCTTAATACAGTGAAATTTAGCTCATTAATGCCATGAAATTTACAGTTTCTTAATACAGTCAAATTTACATGGAAATTTACAGTTCCTTAATGCAATGAAATTTACGGTTCCTTAATGCCGTGAAATTTACTGTTCCTTAATACAGTGAAATTTACAGTTCCTTAATGCAATGAAATTTACAGTTTCTTAATACAGTGAAATTTACAGTTCCTTAATACAGTGAAATTTAGTTCCTTAATGCAACAAAATTTACAGTTTCTTAATACAGTGAAATTTACAGTTTCTTAATACAGTAAAATTTACAGTTCCTTAATACAGTGAAATTTAGTTCCTTAATGTAATGAAATTTACAGTTTGTTGATACAGTGAAATTTACAGTTCCTTAATACAGTGAAATTTACAGTTTCTTAATACAGTGAAATTTAGTTCCTTAATGCAATGAAATTTACAGTTCCTTAATGCAAATTTATACCTCCTTATTGCAGTGAAATTTTCAGTTTCTTAATCCAGTGAAATTTACAGTTCTTCAATGCTGTGAAATTTACAGATCATTGAAATATACAGTTTCTTAATGCAGTGAAATTTAGTTCCTTAATGCAATGAAATTTACAGTTCCGTAATACAGTGAAATTTACAGTTCCTTAATACAATGAAGTTTAGTTCCTTTATACAGTGAAATTTAAATCCTTAATGCAATAAAATTTACAGTTCCTCAATACAGTGAAATTTAGTTCCTTTATACAGTGAAATTTAAATCCTTAATGCAATGAAATTTAGTTTCTCAATACAGTGAAATTTAGTTCCTTTATACAGTGAAATTTAAATCCTTAATGCAATGAAATTTACAGTTTCTCAATACAGTGAAATTTACTTCCTTAACTGAGTGAAATTTACTTCCTTAATACAGTGAAAATTTAGTTCCTTAACACAGTCAAATTTAGTTCCTTAATGCAAGGAAATTTACAGGTCCTTAATACAGTGAAATTTACAGTTCCTTAATACAGTGAAATTTACAGTTCCTTAATACAGTGAAATTTATACTTAGTTAATGCAATCAAATTTACAGTAACTTAATGCAATGAAATTTACAGTTCCTTAATGCAATGAAATTTACAGTTCGTTCATGCAGTGAAATTTATAGTTCCTTAATTCAATGAAATTTACAGTTCCTTAATAAAGTCAAATTTAGTTCCTTAATTCAGTGAAATTTACAGTTCCTTAATGCAGTGAAATTTACATTTCCTTAATACAGTGAAATTTACAGCTCCTTAATGCAATGAAATTGACAGTTCGTTAATAGAATAAAATTTACAGTTCCTTAATACAGTGAAATTTACAGTTCCTTGAAATATACAGTTCCTTAATGCAGTGAAATTTAGTTCTTAATGCGATGAAATTTACAGTTCCTTAATACAGTGAAATTTACAGTTCCTTAATAGTAGTGAAGTTTACAGTTCCTTAGTGCAATGAAAGTTCCTTAATGCAATGAAATTTATAGTTCCTTAATGCAATGAAATTTACAAATCCTTAATACAGTGAAATTTAGTTCATTAATGCAATGAAATTTACAGTTCCTTAATACAGTCAAATTTACATGGAAATTTACAGTTCCTTAATGCAATGAAATTTACGGTTCCTTAATGCCGTGAAATTTACTGTTCCTTAATACAGTGAAATTTACAGTTCCTTAATGCAATGAAATTTACAGTTTCTTAATACAGTGAAATTTACAGTTCCTTAATACAGTGAAATTTAGTTCCTTAATGCAATGAAATATTACAGTTTCTTAATACAGTGAAATTTACAGTTTCTTAATACAGTGAAATTTAGTTCCTTAATGCAGTGAAATTTACAGTTCCTTAATACAGTAAAATTTAGTTCCTTAATGCAACAAAATTTACAGTTTCTTAATACAGTGAAATTTAGTTTCTTAATACAGTGAAATTTACAGTTCCTTAATACAGTGAAATTTAAATCCTTAATGCAATGAAATTTACAGTTTGTTGATACAGTGAAATTTACAGTTTCTTAATACAGTGAAATTTACGGTTCCTTAATACAGTGAAATTTACAGTTCCTTAATGCAATGAAATTTAGTTCCTTAATACAGTAAAATTTACAATTTCTTAATACAGTGAAATTTACAGTTCCTTAATACAGTGAAATTTACAGTTCCTTAATACAGTGAAATTTACAGTTCCTTAATACAGTGAAATTTAGTTCCCTAATACAGAGAAATTTACAATTTCTTAATACAGTGAAATTTACAGTTCCTTAATACAGTGAAATTTACAGTTCCTTAATATAGTGAAATTTACAGTTTCATAATTCAGTGAAATTTACAGTTCCTTAATGCAATGAAATTTACAGTTCCTTAATACAGTGAAATCTACAGTTTCTTAATACAGTGAAATTTACAGTTTCTTAATACAGTGAAATTTACAGTTTCTTAATACAGTGAAATTTACAGTTCATTAATACAATGAAATTTAGTTCCTTAATACAATGAAATTTAGTTCCTTGATGCAATGAAATTTACAGTTCCTTAATATTGTGAAACTTACAGTTCTTTAATACAGTGAAATTTATTTCCTTAATACCGTGAAATTTAGTTCCTTACTGCAATGAAACTTACAGTTCCTTAATACAGTGAAATTTAGTCCCTTAATGCATTGAAATTTCTTTCCTTAATGCAGTGAAAATTTAGTTCCTTAATGCAATGAAATTTCAATTTCTTAATACAGTGAAATTTACAGTTCCTTAATACAGTGAAATTTAGTTCCTTAATGCAATGAAATTTACAATTCCTTAATACAGTGAAACTTACAATTCTTTAATACAGTGAAATATACAGTTCCTTAAATACAGTGAAATTTACAATAACTTAATGCAATGAAATTTATAGTTCCTTAGTGAAATGAAATTTCCAGTTCCTCAATGCAGTGAAATTTATAGTTCCTTAATGGAATGAAATTTACAGTTCCTTAATAGTGAAATTTAGTTCCCGAGTGCAATGAAATTTACAGTTCCTTAATACAGTGAAATTTACAGTAAAATTTAGAGTTCCTTAATGCAATGAAATTTACGAATACTTCACACAGGGAAATTATAATTCCTTAATGCAATGAAATTTACAGATACTTCATACAGTGAAATTTACAGTTCCTTAATGCAATGAAATTTACGGTTGCTTAATGCAGTGAAATTTACTGTTCCTTAATACAGTGAAATTTACTGTTCCTAAATACAGTGAAATTTACAGTTCCTTAATGCAATGAAATTCACAGTACCTTAATACAGTGAAATTTACAGTCCCTTAATGCAATGAAATTTACAGTTCCTTAATTCAATGAAATTTACAGCTCCTTAATGCAGTGAAATTTACAGTTCCTAAATACAGTGAAATTGACAGTTCTTTAATGCTGTGAAATTTACAGTTCCTTGAAATATACAGTTCCTTAATGCAGCGAAATTTAGTTCTTAATGCAATGAAATTGATAGTTCCTTAATACAGTGAAATTCACAGTTCCTTAATACAGTGAAATATAGTTCTTTAATACAGGGAAATTTAGTTACTTAATACAATGAAATTTAGTTCATTAATACAGTGAAATTTATTTACTTAATGCAATGAAATTTACAGTTTCTTACTACTGTGAAATTTAGAGTTCCTTAATACAGTGAAATTTATTTCCTTAAATGATAATTTATTAAATTTTAGTTTATGCACAACTTGAGGATCTTGAGTTATTGTAGGGACACATTGCCAGGGTTACAATGGGGTTTGTCTGATAATGACCACTGAGGGAGGAACTGCCACTGGTGGTGTGGTAAGATGATGTAATGTCAACTTGTAAGGCTTAGTCAGTGGCTAACACTTGGATAGGGGTGTTGTACATGTACCTTGAAACTGAGAGGCAGACCTGGGAATTATGCAAGAGACTGTTATTAGCCTCTTGCTGTCTTCATGGGGCTTGTTGAAAGGGGGAGGGGGGCATGAGCACAACTATTCCCATTGGTTGGCATTGGCAGCAGAATTCAAAGAGCCAACCAAATTAGATAATCTTATGTAACATTGCAGGATCATATAGAGTACCATGTGATCAGTCACTTCTCTGGTTTTTCAAATGTATGGACAATGAATGTAGAGTTTCACTTATCTGGCTTTTCAAAGATACAGACAATGGATTTTGAGTCTCTGCATCAAACTTTTCTTATGGATTTGTGCTGGGACTTTTCAAAGGTGTTCAATTCAGCCCAGGAGTAACGAAATCTCGTTGATTCCTTTGTTCAGGGCATGTAGCAGCAATGGTGTTAATGATAATGAAACAGTTCTCAGAACAGATATTAGCTAGTTCCCTAATGACATCATCAGACGCGATATTTGTGGTCAGCAGGCTGATTTACCGTTGACTTTATATATTGTGTCTGGAAGTTGAAATACATTCATGGAATATTAAGATACTTTTACGAACATTACATACATAAACTGAACGCAATCAAGCTTTCTGTTTGTGGTTTGACTTTGACTTTCCTACTGTGTGCCTAGTTAAAAATGATAAATTTTGGTGATCGCACATGGGAGAAACTACCAGGTTTCCCGTCGTCCAGGTAAAATGGGCAGAATTTTGTCTGCTAGTGATCTTATCGGGAAGTATCTTTTTCACCCATGCACAACCAGAAGTGCCTTCAACACATCCTATTATTTCGACAGTGACCCATTTGTCGACGATGGTGTTGGATTTGCAAAATACTCTGGCTACATTATCTGAAAGTGTTTCGCTCCTTGACTGACTCTAGGAATAGTGGCATGAGGGAAGCACGGACCAAGCTGAGACACTATTCCGTAGGGCTTGTAGAATCATTGCTGCCGGAGGTGCCCGTCATGGACAACAATGCAACCCTAGTGAAGACAAGTTCCATCCCTTCAGTGACGATCGCAATATACGAGGCAGAACCCTTGCCATTCCTGGAAACAGTGCATCAGAATCTTTGCCAACAAATTCAAGAAGGTGCACACATTCCTCCAGTTCTCACCTTATGCAGAGGAAATTCCAGTACACTTCCCAGAACTTAGGGCATTTACGACTAGGAGTAATAAAATTGTTTATTTTGGTAAAAAGTGCTCTTCCTCCATGTTCCATGGAAGCTTACAGGGGCAGTTGAAAACACTACATCTATTTTCTCAACCATTTTAAAACTCCACAGCACTATATTCTCTTTGTTTTTGTTTTTTTTCTCCATGTGCTACATTGCAATTTTCGTTTCACGTCTTTTTGAAAAACACTGCGCAATCTGGGATCAGCCCAGAATACATTCTATGCGGGAATCAGCCTAGCATAGATTTAGTTAAGATGGGATTCAGCCTAGCACATTGTCTACTTAAGCTGGGATCAGCCCAGAATGCACTTTAATCCTGGGATCAGCCTAGCACCAATTATTTTTTAGCTGGGATCAGCCCAGAATACACCGTAACATTTACAGTTTTAAACAGGAAAAGTAATAAGAATATTTCCTGCATGCGGGGATCAGCCTAGCTCTAGTCAACGAATCTGGGATCAGCCCAGAATACATTCTATGCGGGAATCAGCCTAGCATAGATTTAGTTAAGATGGGATCAGCCCATAATACATTAGCAAGCTGGGATTCAGCCTAGCACATAACTCTAGTCCACAGATCTGGGATCAGCCCAGAATACATTATATGCGGGAATCAGCCTAGCATAAATTTAGTTATTTAGTTAAGATGGGATCAACCCATAATACATTAGCAAGCTAGGATTCAGCCTAGTACATTGTCTACTTAAGCTGGGCTCTGTCCAGAATGCACTTTAATGCTGGGATCAGCCTAGCACCAATTATCTTTTAGCTGGGATCAGAACAGAATACACCGTAACATTTACATTTTTAAATAGGAAAAGTAATAAGAATATTTCCTTCATGCCGAGATCAGCCTAGCTCTAGTCCACGAATCTGGGATCAGCCCAGAATACATTCTATGCGGGAATCAGCCTACCATAGATTTAGTTAAGATGGGATCAACCCATAATACATTAGCAACCTGGGATTCAGCCTAGCACTTAGCTCTAGTCCACAAATCTGGGATCAGCCCAGAATTATATGCGGGAATCAGCCTAGCATAGATTTAGTTAAGATGGGATCAGCCCATAATACATTAGCAAGCTGGGATTCAGCCTAGCACATAACTCTAGTCCACAGATCTGGGATCAGCCCAGAATACATTATATGCGGGAATCAGCCTAGCATAAATTTAGTTATTTAGTTAAGATGGGATCAACCCATAATACATTAGCAAGCTAGGATTCAGCCTAGTACATTGTCTACTTAAGCTGGGCTCTGTCCAGAATGCACTTTAATGCTGGGATCAGCCTAGCACCAATTATCTTTTAGCTGGGATCAGAACAGAATACACCGTAACATTTACATTTTTAAATAGGAAAAGTAATAAGAATATTTCCTTCATGCCGAGATCAGCCTAGCTCTAGTCCACGAATCTGGGATCAGCCCAGAATACATTCTATGCGGGAATCAGCCTACCATAGATTTAGTTAAGATGGGATCAACCCATAATACATTAGCAACCTGGGATTCAGCCTAGCACTTAGCTCTAGTCCACAAATCTGGGATCAGCCCAGAATTATATGCGGGAATCAGCCTAGCATAGATTTAGTTAAGATGGGATCAGCCCATAATACATTAGCAAGCTGGGATTCAGCCTAGCACATAGTCTACTTAAGCTGGGATCAGCCCAGAATGCACTTTAATGCTGGGATCAGCCTGGCACCAATCATCTCTTTTAGCTGGGATCAGCCTGGAATACACCGCAACATTTACAGTTTTAAATAGGAAAAGTAATAAGAACATTTCCTTCATGCTGGGATCAGCCTAGCTCTAGTCTAAGAATCTGCGATCAGCCCAGAATACATTCTATGCAGGAATCAGCCTAGCATAGATTTAGTTACGATGGGATCAGCCTATAATACATTAGCAAGCTGGGATTCAGCCTAGCACATAGCTCTGGTCCACAAATCTGACCAGCCTAGCATAGAGTTACTTGAAGATGGGATCAATCAATGCCGCTGGTTTAATTGTCGAGTTTGCACATTACAAACACTCCAAGGGTACCCCTTTTGCCTAAGTGTCATGCCCCTAAAATTACAAGACCAGTGCCCTGTCCATGTGCCGTGTCACTACTTATAACTACTGGGGTGGCATTGGGACCACTCTTTCTTACATCTTGAGGGGGGTGATTTTCCCATAACTAGGTGTACGTCGCTCGTGCTATGTGGTTCTCATCCTCATTTATTCAAAACTCATACTTTTGGGATTAGGGCAACATCAGGGTGCTAAGCATTGTCTATCAGACAGTATTATTCGAGTCTTGAGTAGGAGCCAGTCCTATCCCTTTTGGAAATATATCTGCCTGAGCGATAGAATTTCAAGTTTGTAATTTTATGCTGACTACAGGTCGTTTTGCACATCACCATAGCACTTTCTACTGCCTGGCTCTGCTTTTCAATTTTCTTCTTTCAGGTATTGTGGATACACAGACTGATACCGACGGCATCATCTTATGGACACTGCACTTCATATGGGTTCACTGGGGAGCACTTCACTTCATATGGGTTCATGTAAGACACGACCATCTTACAACATGTCATTTTTCCACTGGCGTTCTGTGACAGTGAAATACAAACATTTTTTTTATTTTTTTTTTGATAGTGTGTGCACAGCTCGGCAGTTTCCTTGGTGCACAGACTGATACAGCCGTCCACATCATAGGGCACTGCTCTTTAAATAGGTTTATTGGCGAGCGCTTCATATGGAATTCATTGAAGGCAGGACCATCTTACAACACATCATTCTTCCGCTGTTGTCCAGTGGTATGGAATACAAACATTTCTGGATATTGTGTGCCAATTTGACACGTGTGCTGGACTGGTGGTGTTATTGGAGAAATCAGTGGCCCAAGAAAAAGAATTTGGTGAACAGTGACAATTCTATGACTGCACCTGCAGTTGGGGTGGAGGACCATCTAATTAGGACTTTAGAATGATGGTTCCGTCATGTTATACGCGCTACATCAGATTTCACCCTAACCATCTCCTATCTCCTCAGCAACAGTTGTGTACATACATTTAGTATCCTGTGCTTTGGACACCAGTCCTTCCAAATGGATTTTCACATTACAAACTGGCATCCTCTTTGGGGCTTTCATTTGATATTTTTAATATCAAATTCAATTTGGCATTTTTACCCAATCGGATACTCATAAGCTATACTAACAACGTAAAGGTCATGCCCATTAAATACATTTCTTTTACAGTTATAAATAGGAAAAATATAATAATATTTGCTTCATGCTGGGATCAACCTAGCTCTATTCCACAAATCTGGGATCAACCCAGAATACACTCTTATGCGGGGATCAGCCTAGCATAGATTTGGTTAAGATGGGATCAGCCCAGAATACATTAGCATGCTGGGATCAGCCTAGCATGTAGTCTACTTAAGCTGGGATCAGCCCAGGATACACCTGAATGCTGGAATCAGCCTAGCACAGACTTTACTTGAGCTGGGATCAGCCTAGCACCAATTCTACTTGATCTGGAATAAGCCCAGAATACACTGTAATGCTGGTATCAGCCTAGCACCGATTGGAAATCAGTCTTTTACATTGAGCTGGGATTCTGCCTAGCACCAATTCCACTTGAGCTGGGATCAGCCCAGAATACACTGTAATGCTGGGATCAGCCTAGCACTGATTGGGAATCATTCTTTTACATTCAGATTCTAGCCCATGAGTAGCCCCCACAGAGACAGCCAAATATTTTTAAAATATTTAAATTAAATATTGATGTTATTTTAGTTACGAGTTTGATGTTGTAGAATATTAGCAATAATGAATGGTGGCATGTTTGAGAGAAAGCGAGAGGGTGAGTGAGAGAGAGATGAATGCATATACTCAGGTATCCTATATTTCTTACAATGCATGTATTAAATCATTCCTCGTACAATTCAGTATTATTTTGTTGTGCATAAATATAGTGAAATTTAGTTCCTCAATGAAATCAAAATTATAGTTGCTTAATACAATGAAATTTAATTCCTTAATACAGTGAAATTTACTTCCTTAATACAGTGAAAATTTAGTTCATTAATTCAGTAAACTTTAGTTCCTTAATGAAATGAAATTTACAGTTTCATAATACAGTGAAAATTAGTTCCATAATGCAATGAAATTTACAGTTCCTTAATACAGTGAAATTTACATTTACTTAATACAGTGAAATTTATAGTCCCTTAATACAGTCAAATTTACAGCAACTTAATGCAATGAAATTTACAGTTCCTTAATGCAATGAAATTTACAGTTCCTTAAAGCAAAGAAATTTATAGTTCCTTAATGCAATGAAATTTACAGTTCCTTAATACAGTGAAATTTCGTTCCTGAATGCAGTGAAATTTACAGTTCCTTAACAGAGTGAAATTTCAAGTTCTTTAAAGCAGTGAAATTTACTGGTCCTTAATACAGTGAAATTTTCTGTTCCTTAATGCAGTGAAATTTACTGTTCCTTAATACAGTGAAATTTACAGCTCCTTACTATAGTGAAATTTACAGTTCCTTCATGAAATGAAATTTACAGTGCCTTAATGCAGTGAAATTTACAGATCCTTGAAATATACAATTCCTTAATGCAATGAAATTTAGTTCCTTAATGCAATCAACTTTACAGTTCTTTTAATACAGTGAAATTTACAGTTCCTTAATACACAGAAATTTGCAGTTCATTAATACAATCAAATTTATTTCCTTAATGAAATTAAATTTACAGTTTCTTAATGCAATGAAATTTACAGTTCCTAAATACAGTGACATGTACTTCCTTAATACAGTAAAATTTATTTCCTTAATACAGTGAAATTTAGTTCCTTACTGGAATGAAATTTACAGTTCCTTAATACAGTGAAATTTAGTTCCTTAATGCAATGAAATTTACAGTTCCTTACTACAGTAAAATTTACAGTTCCTTAATACAGTGAAATTTACAGTAACTAAATACAATGAAATTTACAGTTCCTTAATGCAGTGAAATTTAATGTTCCTTAATACAGTGAAATTTACAGTTCCTTACTACAGTGAACTTTACAGTTCCTTACTGAAATGAAATTTACAGTGCCTTAATGCAGTGAAATTTACAGTTCCTTAATACAGTGAAATTTACAGTTCCTTAATGCTGTGAAATTTACAGATCCTTGACATACAATTCCCTAATGCAGTGAAATTTAGTTCTTTAATGCAATCAACTTTACAGTTCTTTAATTCAGTGAAATTTACAGTTCCTTAATACACAGAAATTTAAAGTTCATTAATACAACGAAATTTATTTCCTTAATGAAATTAAATTTACAGTTTCTTAATGCAATCAAATTTACAGTTCCTTAATACAGTAAAATTTACTTCCTTAATGCAGTGAAATTTACAGTTCCTTAATACAGTGAAATTTAGTTCCTTAATGCAATGAAGTTTACAGTTCCTTAATACCGTGAAATTTACAGTTCCTTAATACAGTGAAATTTACAGTAACTTAATGCAATGAAATTTACAGTTCCTTAATGCAGTGAAATTTACTGTTCCTAAATACAGTGAAATTTACAGTTCCTTAATACACAGAAATTTACAGTTCATTACTACAATGAAATTTATTTTCTTAATGAAATTAAATTTACAGTTTCTTAATGCAATGAAATTTACAGTCCCTAAAAAATGTGAAATTTAGTTCCTCAATGCAACGAAATTTACAGTTCCTCAATACAGTGAAATTTAGTTCCTTAATGCAATGAAATTTACAGTTTCTTAATACAGTGAAATTTACAGTTCCTTAATACAGTGAAACTTACAGTAACTTAATGCAATGTAATTTACAGTTCCTAAATGCAGTGAAATTTACTGTTCCTTAATACAGTGAAATTTACAGGTCCTTAATGCAGTGATATTTACAGTTCCTTAATACAGTGAAATTTACAGCTCCTTAATAGAGTGAAATTTACATTTCCTTAATGCAATGAAATTTACAATCCCATAATGCAGTGAAATTTATAGTTCCTTAATACAGTGAAATTTACAGTTCTTTAATGTAGTGAAATATACAGTTCCTGAATGCAGTGAAACTTAGTTCCTTAAAACAATGAAATTTACAGTTCCTTAATACAGTGAAATTGCAGTTCATTAATACAGTGAAATTTAGTTCCTTAATACAGTGAAATTTACAGTTACTTAATACAGTGACATCTACTTCCTTAATACAGGGAAATTTATTTCCATAATACAGTGAAATTTAGTTCCTTAACGGACTGAAATTTACAGTTCCATAATACAGTGAAATATAGTTCCTGCATACACTGAAAATTTACTTCCGTAATGTAGTGAAATTTAGTTCCTTAATCCAATGAAATTTACAGTTCCTTAATACAGTCAAATTTACAGTACCTTAATACAGTGAAATTTACAGTTCCTTAATGCAATCAAATTTACAGTTTCTTAATACAGTGAAATTTACAGTTCCTCAATACAGTGAAATTTACAGTAACTTAATGCAATGAAATTTACAGTTCTTTAATGCAATGAAATTTACAGTTCCTTAATGCAGTGAAATTTAATTCCTCAATACAGTGAAATTTACTTCCTTAATACAATGAAATTTACAGTTCCTTAATTCAATGAAATTTACAGCAACTTAATGCAATGAAATTTACAGTTCCTTAATGCAGCAAAATTTTAGTTCTTTAATGCAATGAAATTTACAGTTCCTTAGTACAGTGAAATTTACAGTTCCTTAATGCAATGAAATTTACACTTCCTTACTATCCTTAATGCAGTGAAATTTACAGTTCCTTAATACAGTGAAATTTACAGTTCCTTAATTCAATGAAGTTTACAGTTCCTTAATGCAGTGAAATTTACAGTTCATTAATACAGTGAAATTAACAGTTCTTTAAAGCTGTGAAATTTACAGTTCCATGAAATATACAGTTCCTTAATGCAGTGACATTAAGTTCCTTCATGCAATCAAATTTACAGTTCCTTAATACAGTGAAATTTACAGTTCCTTAATACGGTGAAATTTCCTTCCTTAATACAGAGATATTTACACTTCCTTAAATAAAATGAAATTTAGTTCTTAAATACAGTGAAATTTATTCCCTTAATGCAATGAAATGTACAGTTTCTTAATAGTGAAATTTACAGTACCTTAATACAATGAAATTTACTGTTCCTTAATACAGTGAAATTTCCAGTTCCTTAATACAATGAAATTTACAGCACCTAAATGCAATCAAATTTATAGATGCTTCATGCAGTGAAATTTGCAGTTCCTTAATACAGTGAAATTTACAGTCCTTTAATGGTGTGAAATTTACAGATCATTGAAATATACAGTTCCTTAATACAGTGAAATTTACTTCCTTAATGCAATGAAATTTACAGTTCCTTAATACAGTGAAATTTACAGTTCCTTACCACAATGAAATTTAGTTCATTAAAACAGTGAAATTTATTTCCTGAATGCAATGATTTAAAGTTTCTTAATACAGTGAAATTTAGTTCCTTAATACAGTGCAATTTAGTTCCTTAATACAGTGAAATTTAGTTCCTTAAGACAGTGAAATTTAGTTCCTTAATACAATGAAACTGACAGTTCCTTAATACACTGAAATTTAGAGTTCCTTACTACAGTGAAAATTACAGTTCCTTAATACAGTGAAATTTATAGTTAGTTAATGCAATTTAGTAACTTAACACAATGAAATTTACAGTTCCTTAATTTAATGAAATTTACAGTTCGTTAATGCAGTGAACTTTATAGTTCCTTAATGCTATGAAATGTACAGTTCCTCAATACAGTGCAATGAAATTTACAGTTTCTTAATACAGTGCAATGTACAGGTCCTTAATACAGTCAAATTTAGTTCCTTAATGCAGTTAAATTTAGTTCTTTCATACAGTGAAATTTACGGTTCCTTAATACAGTGAAATCTAGTTCCTTAATACAGTGAAATTTAGTTTCTTAATACAGTGAAATGTACAGTTCCTCAATACAGTGAAATTTAGTTCATTAATGCAACGAAATTTACAGTTTCTTAATACAGTGAAATGTACAGTTCCCTAATACAGTCAAATTTAATTCCTTTACACAGTGAAATTTAGTTCCTTAGTGCAATGAAATTTACAGTTTCTTAATACAGTGAAATGTACAGTTCCTGAATACAGTGAAATTTAGTTCATTAATGTAATGTAATTTACAGTTTCTTAATACAGTGAAATGTACAGTTCCTTAATAAAGTGAAATTTAGTTCCTTAATGCAAAGAAATTTACAGTTCCTTAATACAGTGAAATTTTCAGTTCCTTAATGCAACGAAATTTACAGTTCCTGAATGCAGTGAAATTTACAGTTCTTTAATGCAGTGAAATTTACAGTTCCTTAATACAGTGAAGTTTAGAGCTCCTTAATGCACTGAAACTTACAGTTCCTTAATGGAACGAAATTTACAGTTCCTTAATGCAGTGAAATTCACAGTTCCTTAATGCAGTGATATTTACAGTTCTTTAATGCTGTGAAATTTACAGTTCCTTGAAATATACAGTTCCTGAATGCAGTGAAATTTAGTTCTTAATGCAATGAAATTTACAGTTCCTTAACACAGTGAAATTTACAGTTCCTTAATACAGCGAAATTTAATTCCTTAATACAGAGAAAGTTACAGTTCCTTAATACAATGAAAATTAGTTCATTAATACAGTGAAAATTATTAAATGCAATGAAATTTACAGTTTCTTAATCCAGCGAAATATACATTTTCTTAATACAATGTAATTTACAGTTCCTAAATGCAGTGAAAATTTATTTCCTTAATACAGTGAAATTTAGTTCCTTAATGCAATGAAATTTACAGTTTCTTAATACAGTGAAATTTACTGTTTCTTAATACAGTGAAAATTTAGTTCCTTAATACAGTGAAATTTATAGTTCCTTAATACAGGGACAATTTATTTCCTTAATACAGTGAAATTTAGTTCATTAATACAATGAAATTTATTTCGTTAATACAGTCAAAATTTAGTTCCTTAATACAGTGAAATTTAGTTCCTTAATACAGTGAAATTTGTTCCATAATGCAATGAAAGTTACAGTTTCTTAATACAGTGAAATTTACAGTTCCTTAATACAGTGAAAATTTAGTTCCTTAATACACTGAAATTTAGTTCCTTAATACAATGAAATTTAGTACAGTGAAATTTAGTACAGTGAAATTTAGTTCATTAATACAATGAAATTTAGTTCAAAAATACAGTGAAAATGTAGTTCCTTAATACAGTGAAATTTAGTTCCTTGATACAATGAAATTTAGTTCATTAATACAGTGAAATTTAGTTCCTTAATCCAGTGAAATTTAGTTCCTTTATACAGTGAAATTTAGTTCCTTTATACAGTGAAATTTAGTTCCTTAATACACTGAAATTTAGTTCCTTTATACAGTGAAATTTTGTTCCTTAATACAGTGAAATTTATTTCATTAATGCAATGAAATGTACAGTTTCTTAATACAGTGAAATGTACAGTTCCTTAATACAGCGAAATTTAGTTCCTTAATACAGAGAAAGTTACAGTTCCTTAATACAATGAAATTTAGTTCATTAATACAGTGAAAATTATTTCCTAAATGTAATGAAATTTACAGTTTCTCAATACAGTGAAATATACAGTTTCTTAATACAATGAAAGTTACAGTTCCTTAATATAGTGAAATTTAGTTCATTAATACAGTGAAATTTAGTTCATTAATACAATGAAATTTATTTCGTTAATACAGTGAAAATTTAGTTCCTTAATACAGTGAAATTTAGTTCCTTAATACAGTGAAATTTATTTCCTTAATGCAATGAAATTTACAGTTTCTTAATACAGTGAAATTTACAGTTCCTTAATACGGTGAAAATTTAGTTCCTTAATACAGTGAAATTTAGTTCCTTAATACAATGAAATCTAGTTCATTAATACAATAAAATTTAGTTCATTAATACAATGAAATTTATTTCATTAATACAGTGAAAATTTAGTTTCTTAATACAGTGAAATTTAGTTCCTTAATACAATGAAATTTAGTTCATTAATACACTGAAATTTAGTTCATTAATACAATGAAATTTAGTTCATTAATACAGTGAAATTTAGTTCATTAATACAATGAAATTTAGTTCCTTTATACAGTGAAATTTAGTTCCTTTATACTGTGAAATTTAGATCCTTTGTGCAGTGAAATTTAGTTCCTTAATACAGTGAAATTTAATTCCTTTATACAGTGAAATTTAGTTCGTTTATACAGCGAAATTTATTTCCTTAATGCAGTGAAATTTAGTTCCTGTATACAGTGAAATTCAGTTCCTTAATACAGTCAAATTATGTTCCTTTATACAGTTAAATTCAGTTCCTTAATGCAATGAAATTTACAGTTCCTTAATACAGTGTAATTTACAGTTCCTTAATACAATGAAATTTAGTTCATTAATACAGTGAAATTTAGTTCATTAATACAATGAAATTTAGTTCATTAATACAGTGAAATTTAGTTCATTAATACAGTGAAAATTTGCTTCCTTAATACAGTGAAATTTAGTTCCTTAATAAAAAGAAATTTAGTTCATTAATACTGTGAAATTTAGTTCATTAATACAATGAAATTTAGTTCATTAATACAGTGAAAATTTAGTTCCTTAATACAGTGAAATTTAATTCCTTAATACAATGAAATTTTAGTTCATTAATACAGTGAAATTTAGTTCCTTTATACAGTGAAATTTAGTTCCTTAATGCAGTGAAATTTAGTTCCTTTATACGGTGAAATTTAGTTCCTTAATACAGTGAAATTTAGTTCCTTTATATAGTGAAATTTAGTTCCTTTATACAGTGAAATTTCGTTCCTTAATACAATAAATTTCAAAGCTCCTGAATACAGTGTAATTTACAGTTCCTTAATACAATGAAATTTAGTTCGTTAATACAGTGAAAATTATTTCCTTAATGCAATGAAATTTACAGTTTCTTAATACAGTGAAATTTACAGTTCCTTAATACAGTGAAATTTAGTTCCTTAATGCAGTGAAATTTACAATTCCTTAATACAGTGAAATTTACTTCCTTAATGCAATGAAATTTACAATTCCTTAATAAAGTGAAATTTACAGTTGCTTAATACAGTGAAATTTACAGGTCCTTAATAAAGAGAAATTTACAGTTCCTTAATTCAGTGAAATTTACAGTTCCTTAATGCAATGAAATTTACAGTAACTTAATGGAATGAATTTTACAGTAACTTAATGCAATGAAATTTACAGTTCTTTAATGCAATGAAATTTACAGTTTCTTAATGCAGTGAAATTTATAGTTCCTTAATGCAATCAAATTTACAGTTCATTAATACAGTGAAATTTAGTTCCTTAATGCAATGAATTTTACAGTTCCTTAATACCGCGAAATTTTCAGTTCCTTAATGCAATAAAATTTACAGTTCCTTAACACAGTGAAATTTGCAGTTCCTTAATGAAATGAAATTTACAATTCCTTAATGCAGTGAAATAAAATGTTCCTTAATACAGTGAAATTTACAGTTCCTTAATGCAGTGAAATTTACAGTTCCTTAATGCAATGAAATTTACAGGTTCTTAATACAGTGAGATTTATAGTTCCTTAATTCAGTGAAATTTACAGTTCCTTAATGCAATGAAATTTAGAGTTCTTTAATGCAATGAAATTTACAGTTCCTTAATGCAGTGAAATTTATAGTTCCTTAATGCAAGGAATTTTACAGTTCCTTAATGCAGTGAAATTGACAGTTCCTTAATGCAATGAAATTTACATTTCCTTAAGACAGTGAAATTTACAGTTCCTTAATGCAATGAAATTTACAATTCCTTAATGCAGTGAAATAAACTGTTCCTTAATACAGTGAAATTTACTGTTTCTTAATACAGTGAAATTTACAGTTCCTTAATGCAGTGAAATTTACAGTTCCTTAATGCAATCAAATTTACAGGTTCTTAATAGAGAAATTTACAGCTCCTTAATACAGTGAAATTTACAGTTACTTAATGCAATGAAATTTACAGTTCGTTAATGCGATGAAATTTACATTTCCTGAATACAGAGAAATTTACAGTTTTTTAATGCCATGAAATTTACAGTTCCTTGAAATATACAGTTCCTTAATGGAGGTAAATTTAGTTCCTTAATGCAATGAAATTTACAGTTCCTTAATACAGTGAAATTTACATTTCCTTAATACAGTGAAATTTAATTCCTTAAGACGGTGAAACTTACAGTTCCTTAATACAATGAAATTTAGTTCATTAATACAGTGAAATTTATTTCCTTAATGCAATGAAATTTACAGTTTCTTAATACAGTGAAATTTACAGTTCCTTAATACAGTGAAATTTACATTTCCTTAATACAGTGAAATTTAATTCCTTAATACGGTGAAACTTAACAGTTCCTTAATACAATGAAATTTAGTTCATTAATACAGTGAAATTTATTTCCTTAACGCAATGAAATTTACAGTTTCTTAATACAGTGAAATTTACAGTTCCTTTATACAATGAAATTTATTTCCTTAATACAGTAAAATTGAGTTCTTTAATGCAATGGAATTTACAATTCCTTAATGCAGTGAAATTTACTTCCTTAATACAGTGAAAATTTACTTCCTTAATACAGTGAAATTTACAGTTCCTTAGTACGGTGAAATTTACAGTTCCTTAATAGACTGAAATTTACAGTTCCTTAATAGAGTGAAATGTACAGTTCCTTAATGCAATGAAATTTACAATTCCTTAATGCAGTGAAATTTATAGTTCCTTAATGCAATGAAATGCACAGTTGTTTAATGCAGTGAATTTTACATTTCCTTAATGCAGTGAAATGCACAATAATTTAATGCAGCAAATTTTTCAGTTCCTTAATGCAATGAAATGCACAGTTCTTTAATGCAGTTTTAAATAACACATAATACGTAGGTTCAATATAAACTTCATTGTAAATATAAATAATCTTTGGCAGAATGGGGGCAAATCCTGTCACAGCACACTGCAACAGACGAGCTCTGAATTTTTTTCTAGAGGAATGCCTCAGGAAGAGAGACCTGGGGGAATTTGTATGATTGTGAAGAGTGTCTGACACCTGTATGTGGAGCCACAAGGGGCTCATATGAGGTATATAGGGACACTGATAACCAAAACTTGACAAGTCTGATCCTGAGGATTGCTATGATAACAAACACCATCCA
The DNA here is from genome assembly GCA_016617855.1 of Megalonaias nervosa. Classification (NCBI taxonomy): domain Eukaryota; kingdom Metazoa; phylum Mollusca; class Bivalvia; order Unionida; family Unionidae; genus Megalonaias; species Megalonaias nervosa. The sequence goes on along the minus strand of JAECUM010015995.1, from coordinate 33,832 downwards.
ATACTCCATACATGCACCATAGGAAGTGGGTATGAAATATATGGGCATAATAGTTGAGTACATTTAAGTACTGACACAAATTGGGGGTCAAAAGCAAAGTTGTGAATGCATGAAACTTGGCAATGGCCTAGCTTAGCAATTTTTTCCTATAGGAATACCTCAGGAAGAGAGACTTTGGGAGTCTGTAGGGTTATGAAGAATGTCTGACACCTGTATGTGGAGCTGCAAGGGGCTGATATGAGGCATAAAAGGATACCGAAAACCGAAACTTGATAAGTCTGATCCTGAGGATTGCCATGATAATAAACATTAGCTGATTTGATAATGTCCCCCCAGAACAGAGCTGAAGCAGTACACTATGCAAGTCATGTCCCAGATAAACAACATGGTGGAAGGAGGGGAGGCAGGTGGTTCTTTCTGCAAATAATGTTAAAGATTAAATGTAGCATCTGCACTGAAAGGAATACATCTCTACAGGCATCCCAGTTGCTACATGAATGACACCCTAATTGACACAATGTTTGATCACATGTTCCGACTCAGTCATCTGACTGGTTCAACATGACAATGTATCTAAATTTAGTTACTAGCTTATTAACATATATTAGCTGCAAATGACATCATGTATGGGCAGAGAAACCATAGTAGACAAAGAGAGGCCCAGCAAGAGGCCAGAGAAGGATGCACTGTGTATTACTTAAACTACATTTAATCAATTAAATCATAAGAAATTTACAGTTCCTTAATGCAGTGAAATGCAGTTCTTTAATGCAGTGAAATTTACAGTTCCTTCATATAGTTAAATGTACATTGCTTAATGCAGTGAAATGTACAGTTACTTAGTGAAGTGAAATTTCAGTTCCTTTAAATATCCTGATGCATAACATTCTACTTACCTAACAATGGTTTCCTCCCAAATTTATCCATCACAAAGATTGTCAATACGTTTCCTGGTAAATTAGACAATGCAGTCATGAACCCTTCAAAGAAAACCCAGTTATCTGGAATACGGTTACAGGATGTTGTAGTGTTGGTCTGGTCAGCTGGGATGTTTTCTTTAATACTGTCACATGGGGATCCACCATATTTTTGTACTCTGTTAAATAATTCTGGAAACCACATCCAAAGACCATAATATCTGCAAAAGAGGGCAATGAACTCTTTCTAGTTGACCTTCATTTTTTTCTTCACAATTTAGCAGAATTTCCTAAGGGTCATATCTAACATACTGTCTATGCACGCCTTTAAGTCCTGTCCTGTTGCAAACAACACAGACCCTGATCTGTCATCACATAATGTGCCACCATATCAGTGTCTATGTTGTTTGTTGTATTGATTACTCCTAACAAACTGCATAGATCCAAGTTTGTGCAGTTTGCAGTTGGATTCAACTTACAAGCAAGTCTATACAGTATGTTAAATTTGGCAAGGGGTATGAATTCATTTTCTTCATGTTGTTATCTGAGCAGTCGGTGATAGTCATAAAACTCTTATATTAATGTGCATTATCCAAAAGCAATTTTCTCTGACCCAATAAGAGTAAAGATAGCCATCAAGAAATCCAACAAAGAGCCCATTGCCATACACTGAAGACTAATTGTTGTGTGTCACTGAAAGATGTTCGATCCATACAAACAGAGATTGTCTTATCATCCCCAAAACTGTGATATCCAGGTCAACTGTTGGGGTTTCCAAATGAAACAATGGTGTATGGCAATAGTAGAAGCACTGACAAAAACTTGATGGAGGGCATTTGTGTGAGAAAAAGCAACGGCTGATGTTGTGGTCTTGTATTTGATGTATACAGTTTAAAGTATCTGTGATTCTGCTAGACTGCAGAAGTAATTTAAAGTTGGATTCTTCCTTTTTTGTGATAAGATCAAGAGATGCTGGAGTTCTGGTCCAGGTGGATGATAAAGTAAGAAGAGGTGGGAAGAACTCCAGAGGCAAAAGGCACAAAACTTCTTCAATGGAAGCTCTGAAATCTGAGTCTTCCCACAAAATAGTGAAATCAGAAGTGAGATGAAGTCACTTGAGTTGCCTGAGAAGGTGCTTGCGAAGAGCGTCAAGGTCTGCTGCTGACAAAACTCATGGAGCACCCTGAAGTAAAAACAGTGACTTCCAATTGTTCACCAATTAAGAGTCCTTCCTACTGACCAAGGATTGAGAGAACTGAGAGGTGGCATCTGCTGGAAGCTGAGGTACAAAGCTTAGCAACATAAATGGAGAGTGCTATGAGGCCATATTTAAGTTAGACTGGTCTCCATAACTGCCTGTATACACCAGGTTTGACAAAATGGATGATAGATTGATTTCCAGGAACTTATTGTGTTAAGGTCTTTGTCCCTGAAAATCTCTTGTTGTACTAGGTGGGTCAAAACAGAAATATGACATGTTTGAAGGATGTCATCTGAGTCATAATGTTGGGAAAAGTTACAGGATGTTTGATTCTCATGACCGGTCTGTGTATCAGTGCGAGGAGACTTTGGTTTGCTCATTTGCTCACTGTTTATCATCAAAAGCTGTTGAGTGGAACCCTGAGGAGGCAAAGCGTAAAAGAAGTATTGCTTGAAATGAGGAGTCCTGTGGTGGTGACACAGGTGCCGGGGCTGTCTCTGATTGTGTAGATTTCTGGCATCTTGTAACTGGAGAGCCTTTTGTTGATTTATCTCCCTTATCTGCCAAAAATTCCTGCACTGAGGATATGTCAGCATGTAGGCTTATAGTTTTTTCATCCTTAGTCATGTGTATCTGCGCTTTGTCTCTGGTCTAATCTGTAAGACAAATAGAGCAAAATGTAAAACCTGTTCTAGCTCTGCACCTGTCTTTTATTACTGAACACGAAGTCAGTGCAGAGCTATGCCTTACAGCATTACCTGTAAAAGCTATGAAGCAAGAGGTAAGAAGCAAATAATTCACCGCACTATCTGTGAAAAATTCAAGGACAACCGATAGAGGTAAATGCAATGAAACATGGCATCTGTACACTAAGTGTATTAGCAGAGAAAAACTCACCTGCATGTAGCCAGCCATTGTGGAATATACATATATTAAGAGTTTTCTATATGTCTCAGGGACTTGCATAAATACAAAAGTACAGCCCAAACTTATTGCGAAGTCACTTAGGCTACCCATGCAAGTACCTAAGTTCAATTAAATGTGTAAAGATGACAAAGTGTGAGGTAAAATTGTAAAGGTAAATTGTAAATCTGTCGATATAGAAAGAAAGAAAAGTTGGAAATATTGATGGTGTATACTTTCCTTGTGAAGTAAGAACTGTTCCAACTTGTATCAAAAGTTGATTCTGGCTTCTGAAAGGTCTCCTATGATGTGGCATGAGTTGAAGTAGTAACTGAGATATTCATGGGTTTTGTCACCAATCTCTATATAACAGGAGATCACTCTGCTTGACTGCCACATAGGTTGGCAGATAACTTTTAGCTCTTCTTAGGTAAGTTTTATCTGGGAGGGCTGGATTTGCAATGTAGTAGTTCTTGTAAGGTATTATGATTGGGTAACATATTTCAAGAAGAAAGAAACTTCAATGTCTGCCAAAACCTAGGGGCTGCCCACTAATGTTACAAACAACAAACATCTGTGGCATTATTTACAAGTGTACTGAAAGATTGCTAAACATAAAGGTCAGATATCCCTCACCTGACTGCCAGCTCTATGTCATTAACAAATTCAAAAGGACATAACATCAATATTTTTAAAATATTTTTCACAAAAAATTCAATGCATGTGCAAACTTAACATCAATTTATGCTGCGGTAATTTTCAACCCAAAAAATGGCACACTATACAAATGCTTAGTTTGCTCTGATGATAATAAATCAAGTCATACATAGCTGACAATGCAAATATACTGTGTAGATGTGCCTGAGGCTTGTACCGCATTATCTGAATTATATGAATTTTATTATTGTGTATCTGAATTTTAGCTTATTACTAATCTGAGGAAGTGTGTGTGTGTGTGTGTGTGTGTGTGTGTGTGTGTGTGTGTGTGTGTGTGTGTGTGTGTGTGTGTGTGTGTTAAAAACATATATACTCACCCAAAGCTTAATGTAAAATTAATTATCGATAGTATCACGGCCTTTCTTCTGAGACTGGGGCTGAACACCTCCTTAGTTTGAGACAACATCTGTCAGCAAAAATCATGGTAGTTTCCATGCAATGAATAACAGTAATATTGTAAAAATGTTATGAATAACACTAATATTGTCAAAATATCATGAACAGTAATACTGTAAAAAATGACATGTATAACAATAATATTACAAAAGATGTCATGAAATCAAGAATATTAAGACAACTCATGACAAGACTCAAACTGAATTAAAAATCTTGATGTTTGGTTGTCAGTAATTTAACAATGGCCAATGAAACATCTGAATGTGTGTGTAAAGGTTCACGGCAATCCCCCAAGTAGTTTAGGGGAAGTAGCAATAACAAACTTGTGTTAACAGATGGAAAGATAATGAATGACAATAACATAGACCATCCCATAAGCTCTTCTGTTTTAAGACCAATAAAACCAAAAAGTAGAGGTCCAGGACAAGAAATGGGGCCCACTATGGAGCTATGGGAGGCAGCTTAACAACAGTTCTGGAAACTGCTTAAGAATGAAAGTAAATATTTTATTCAATTTTATTTAAAGAAACTACAAAGGCATAAAAACTGAAAGAATAATTGAGAAAACTAAAATGTGTCCACTGAACTTGGATACTCACAATAAAGGCCAGAAAACCTAATCAATGTGTGATGGACACAGATGAATGGATCTCAGAGGTTACTCTAGATGCTTCTACCACTGTCAAGATGGAGCAAAACAAAACAAATTATGACAAAGAAAGACAAAGAAACAATAAGAGGGATAGATTTTTTTTTAAAAAGGAATAAAGACATTAGTTTTGCAAATGAGTGAATTTGTTTACCTAAAATCTAACAAAGCCAGAGAAAAAAAGAAAATGAGGGAGTGAAACTGACAACAGGCAGATGAATATGCACATAGACTGGTGACTGAAAAACTTACTAATTTTGCTTGTGAGGTAAATTTATGATAACAAGAAATATCCTTATTTCTGGCTTCAGAATCGTTCAGTTGTACATCTTCATCTTCAGATATCTTTAATGCTGTGATCTGAAATAACAATATCCACAGAAAATCTAAGCAAGAAACATCATTCAACCAGATTTTACTGATTTCTCCATAAGCAGTTACATTTAAACCTTTATTTCTAAATTAACATTATATCTATTAAGCAATAACCCGTAATAGTTATTTTTAAGTTCCATACCACATGCCTTTTATTAAAATTATGATTTCATTTTTAGCCTATCAGACACAAGATCCATACAGAGATGTCAAGGTTGATGCCCTTGCTCAGAACTGGGACAAAAAAAGACAGAAAGAATATATGCTACGTGATTCAGTATGAAATTAAATTTATATTCTTTTTTGTAGCAAACACAATCCATTTAACACCTAATACATGTAACCACTGTGTGGATTTAACATAGCAGATAAAGAGATGAAGATAAAGAGAGAGTATAAATTATCTAGTACAAGGTCATAACAACTTTACATGACATACTGATCATAACATTCTCTAGAAATAATTCCTCTACTTAAATTCATTTACATATGTCATCCTTCTTCTAAAAAGCTTCCCCTTAAAAATGTTGCATTATTTTACTAAATAACTTCACTTTAATGCTTGTGTTGAATATATTTGAGAATGGGAATTACAAAACTTCACTTGTAATATTTGCATGTTAAAACAGAATTGAATACATCCTGTGCCTCTTGCCTATTATATACACCAAACAACACTTTTACTTTAGAAAAATTATAATTCTCTATAGGAGTACATTTATTCACAGTCAGTGACACAGAGTCTGCCCAAAACATCTGAACTATATCACATTCCCCATAACATATGGATTAAGGAAACTGCTCACATTAAGAACATGTATTACTATTTGTCATACAAAAAAAAATGTATTTTTAGTGATAATTCCATGTGAAATCTTTATCTGAAACTACTTTACTTGTGGACACTATGTTAGTCTATATGCAAAAGAGAGACATTTGACAATGTCATCTTCGATTTAACCAAATTCATTGTGACACTTATATCCTGAAGCACAAAATTTCCCCAATTTGATCAATTTATTGTAAATACTTTTGTCTGCTAATATGTAAAGTAGTTTAGAACAAAATAATATGATCCAAGAGTTTTTCTGAAAGTCTAATACTTAGTCTCATCTTATATTCAATGACTGCTTGTATTCTACCTTCGTATACTATACTACTTGTTTGAATCATTAAATCATTGTTCACTAGCAATGGACTGATGGATGGACAAAATCATAATACACTCCATTTTATAAATAATTAATTTATAAATTGAGAAAATCTACTTTGCCATATTTATATAAAATTACAAAATATTCCTTCATTTTGTTGTAAAATTTCATTTTGAGGTGATATCTGTGACCCATCATCACTTATTAACACTGACATCATTTTACAAATGTAATTTAATATTTTATGGATAAAGAAATATTTTGTAAACTTTTCTGCCTAAATTACACTTTCATCATGCAAATTAGCAATATTCCTCATTATCTCTTCATAAAATATGGCATATAATGTGTGGGCTGTGTCATTTTGTAACCCTGAATACTAATATCCAGAGTAAGCTGATTATCTTGATCATCAACTTTAATGCCATGTACTTTGAATTTTAAAAAAAAATTCTAACAAGCTGTAACACCCATTCACATCCTCATGAGGGCCTAATATATTTTCAAATCCTCCTCACCCCAAATCTGACTCTAATAAAGAAAATTATTTAGAAAGTGTTTTTGCTTCTAAAAATTAGGAACATCTCTTCTCTTTTTAGGGTCCCCAAATCCCTAACAATTTATGGTACAAATGTTAACACCTTGAAATTTTGTTACATCATGTATGATCTTTATCATCAATGAATTTAAATGAAAAATACCAGCTCTAATATGTGCAGACATTCTGTTGCTCAAGATAAGAGAGAACTGTAAATCAATACTAGACAACTGTAAAGTTTCAAAATTGCTTACATATTCATATGCAAATCTCAAATCAGTAAAAGAGCCACAATGCTGCACTCTTGTGCAATGTTGTACTCCTATACAAAATGTTGTACTCCTATACAATGTTGTACTCCTATAAAAAATGTTGTACTCCTATACAATGTTGTACTCCTATAAAAAATGTTGTACTCCTATGCAATGTTGTACTGCTATACAATGTTGTACTCCTATACAATGTTGTAATCCTATACAATGTTGTACTCCTATACAATGTTGTAATCCTATACAATGTTGTACTCCTATACAATGTTGTAATCCTATACAAGTTACATGCACTTGAAGACTGGGTAAGGTGTATTGAAAAAACTGAACCATGTCATTTTCTGTCTGACTGTGATGATGAAGAGAGCTCTAAAGAAGCATACAATTAGTTACATGCCTAATTATTTTGATAAGCAGACCTGGCATCACAACTGTACAAGCTCTACTGGGTGGTTTAAAAACTCTGCCTTCCAGAGAAATATTTTGATATTGCTAGAAAAAAGAAAGAGCTACCCAAAACAACCAGGTATTAAAGACTGATTCAATTTATTGACATAAACTTTACAAGTGTTACATATTATACCTGAAAAGAAGATTTTTCACCATTCCAACTGTGTATTGTTCTCAAAACTTCAAGGGCCATCTCTTCTCTATTTTGCTGCATAGAAAGAACATACATTAGTTGTCTTATCAATTTACTGAACGTATGAACACTTTTTAATTATTCATCTCTCAATATCTCACATTATTGCAAGGGTATGGTAGTAAAGAGTTGCATAGCATCATCATGATGAAATATGGGGCACAATGACCTACATTTAAGATGACACTGTAGTACCCTCTCACCAAGTTTCATGATTCCTTGTATAACAGTATTATATAGGAAGTAAAACAACCAATGTGGTCAGCTACCCAAAGATGTCACTGATCAACATTGCATTGATTCATACACATGTGGGAAATGGCAGGGTATCTCAGTTCGAGGAGAAATTACATGGCTCATAATGTGATGCAACATCAATATCATCTGGTTTTAATGTTTAATGGAACCCAATGAAGTTGAGGATCAATATCTTTCAAGATTCAATACTATTCAGATGATTTGGCATATATAACATTTTGCATGTAATAGCAGCATTGGGGCTTTAAGTGACTCAATAACAATAATAATAATTATTATAATTGTTAGTGACCATCACAGGACGTGACTTGAGCGACTAAAACATCCCTCTTTGTTGCAAAACGTCTCTTTCAGCAGAAAACCAATATTCAAGTTACCCTGTATTGCCAGCTATGGGGTCAAAATATTTGAGAATGTTCTCAATGATCAAGATGAAAAGGCACCAGTGTTGTTTGGTAATCTGAATATACCTGTCACTGGAAAAAAGGGAAAGTCAAACAATGCTTATCACACATGACCATCACTGATTATTTTAAATTTGGGCTTTAAATGGCTACTAAGAGTATCCTACTGGCAGTAAATCCTAGCCTTGGTGAAGCTACAATCAAATGTTGAATTAATGGAGCAATTTTTCTCCAAAATGATAACATACAAAACTAACAATTACATCATTAAATATTCAACAGCTGCTTTAAATGAGAACTGCATTTAGAATTTACAAATCTCAATCCATAGTTTACTTTCTGTCCATCAGTAATAAAGATGTCAACTGATGCTGCATGAAGCCAGAAATACTGCTTAATTTTCAGAAGGTAAAATCAGAGGCTGTACTAACTGTTAACTCCTGCTACACTAAAGTTGTTTCAAGATTTTTTTTATCAAGTTATCTATTTGGAAGAAGACCACAACAAAACAACATCCAGCAACAACATATACTTTCAGTCATAAATGTTACACCATGTCAAGTAAACAAGCACACCACTTCAGTGGCAGTTACAGCTACTGCCACTACTACTATTATTATTATTATTCATATGTACAAATGTTGTTTTGGGATTATGATCAAACTCTATTAAGTCTCCATACTAGTTTCTCACCTCTGCCTGTTTTACCAGTAGTGACTACTCCCTGTTGTGAAAGCCTAGGATGGACTCTGGCAATACTCAGTTTACAGAGGGTACAACTCTTTTAGCTAATTACCAGCTAACCTTCCACAATATCCTCAAGAAGCATGCATGTACTAGGTAAAATAATATCCTCCTACCCCAATCAACCTCTAACATTCTGAATATAGGGTTCAACATCTCACAAATAGTTCATAAACATCAAAACTGAACATGTAAGTAACAAAATCAATTGCTAGAAGGTTAGATTAAGAAGCCATGCTTACTAAAAAAAAAATTTCAAACATCTGATTGGTTAGAAACCATGTTGGTGTGCACAACAGAGTAAAGTCCATTTATTCAATACAACTGATTTACACAAATTCAACTTACTTGCATCTCGTGTTTATGTGAATTAATCTTAAAACCCAAGCAGAAAAATGCTCCCCAAGACAAATGCAAATATATGAAGCAGGAAATGCTATTTTTTATGTGTTCAGCCAGGATGAAGATTTGGCTCTCCAATGATGAATGGATTCAAACTGCATGAATCTGACATAAGCAAGATATCTCAGGAATGCAACATATGCATAAATTGGGGGTTTACTGTAAGTAAATTCTGAATCCAAATTTACCTACCTGTAGTAAGAATTTTGGACTTTCAGGCATCAGGTAATACAAAGCTGCTGATGTCAGACTTGGTACAGTACATATTGCAATGAAAATCCTCCAACTATTGTATGTGAAATTTGGAGAAAAATAACCCAGTTCGGTGTGTGGAATCACTATCCATGCCAGCCCTGAAGATTAATATTCATTCATGAACTGGCTATCTCAAAAAACATTTTCAAATAATAGTAAATATGATATATATTTGGATGGTCAGAAAATGTGAAGTAAGTTAATATTTGAATTAAACAACAGGTTTAATAAATACAAATGCTTTTGGAAATTCCTATATTTAATGCTTCACATCAAGACACAATGCAAATAACTTTCTTCAAATTCATTTAAATCATCCAGAGTCATGTGTTCTTCAAACATTTTAAACATAAATTGTTACAGAAAGTTTAACGCTCCCAATCCAGAATAATTAAACCCACGTCACTGATATTCTTCAATAAACAAGCAGACCCACATTGACATGACCATCCATTAACAAGGATAAGTGTTAATATGATTTTTAAGATGGCTACTGTTGTTGTTGTTGTTGTTGTGGGGCTTAACGCCATTTTTCAGCACACGATAGGCTATACATGGCGGTCAGTATTAATGGTGGAGGAAGAAACCGGGAAATCCGCGGAAAGAACCACCGACCCACGAGAAGCTACTGGCAAGCTTTCTCACATATCCACATTCGCCGAATCTTAGACTCGAACTCACGCAGACAGAGGTGAGATGGCAGTGATCCATAACGGAAAGCGCTTTAGACCACTCGGCCACTCGGGGCCCCAAGATGGCTACTGTGGCTGCCATACTGGATAACCAAGAGAAAATCTGGAGAAGCAGTGACAACAAACAATTGCTAATGGATACCAGATGCAGGACCAATTACATAAACTAATGGACTTTGATCAGCATAGCCAGAAATATTTGAAATTGCTGAACAGATAGCTGCAAATCTCTTGATCCGCAGTAAATCTTGGATCAAACTAGTTTTCAATAATATTGAACTTCAACCCTATTTTCTGTTCCCATTCTGTTTCCAATCAGAATCCAAGTTCACTCAATTTAAACTCACACTTTTATGATAAAATGTGTATGGAACAAACTACACCACTAGATAAATCATTATCTTTTTTTTAAAAATATTTGCACTTATAAAATAAACAACATCTTTACTTTCCTAAAATAAACAACATCTTTACTTTCCTAAAATATTATTAACTTCAGAAAATTCTTGTATATTTATTAAATTTAAATTAGCAAATATCTTTAAAACAAAATAATATGAAACCTTTCTTTACTCAGCATTCTTGGGGTTCATCAATTTTTAAATTTTCAAATAAAATACTTCTTTATATCACATACTGATTTAATCTTACATGGTTGATCTAGTGTTCAATATGGATGTTCAATCTGTACTTCTGTATCACACACCCAGACTAAACTAGTTAGGTGTTTTCAGTGACATCTTCATGTTGATATTCTTTCATGCAGTGAAGATTCCAATTTTGTTTTGAATTCTATTCACACCATATAGCTAAAAAATTTTGGAAAGCATAAGAACACATTGTATATAATAAATACAACACTGCATTCATGCTTTATTCCAAGTGAACAGAAAGAACTTGTTTGATATGGAGTACAAAAGTCTTGACTGGATGTCCCTGTATCACTTCAAAATACACACTCCTTCTTTCCATTGACTTCAGACTAAACATGTCTACACCATGAAACTTTAGAGTGAAACCTGTCCTTGTCGACACCTCCATATCAAAAACATCTCTTTCCTTTACTGACACACTGCATTTTAAAATGACACCAATCCACCAATACACAATGGACAAAACCATGACTTCTTAAAATTAATGTTCTATCACTGTATTTTATAAAATGGTTATGCATGTAAATTCTTTCTTCTACGAAAAACTAAAACTTATAAAACAAATTAACTGAAAAATCACATAAAAATAAGAGGGAGAATGGGATATATACAGGATCAAATTGATATCATAATAAGCATTTTAATATAACCCCATGAAAGTGATGCTGCCAGGAATTAGCTGGAGAAGTGGAGCTCCCACCTTTGGTGAACAGAAGGGGAAGGAGAAGGGGAATCTGGTTAACTACAGGTGGTGTAGTCTTACCCTTAATACCTGAACATGTGCCATTCCTTTTCCCATCCATGTAACCTGTGTTCAGTTGAAACTGCAGTCTTCATATGAACCATCTTGAAGCCATATTAGCATTATTCTGAGGGCAATTTCATAAGTTTCATATTGCAGAGTTAGTTAGACTGTGCAGTCAAAACCTGCAGTTTGGAGACGCATGTACAAGGCTTGTTTTTCTAGCTTGAACATTAACACAAACTTCTGAAATATTTACTCAAATTTTTTCCTGGTCTTTGAGGGGCTCATCACATGAAGTTGGAGTACTTCTCTGATTATGAGAAACTTCAGTTGTTTCCATTCAATCAGAGGTCCCCAGAAATGTGTCTGAAACATTAAGAGTCTCCAAGTTATCAACATCACAATCAGAATCCTGATCCAAGTTATAAGTCCTGGCAGAGGGAATTTTAATTTGTTTTCAACTTGCAACTTGCTGTTGTCTTGAGCACAGATGAATGGATTTCTGGTCATGTGCAAAAACACCTTGGTAATGAAGACTAAAGCAGTCAACTTTACAAAGAGCAAAATGTGGCTAGACTTTGTTTAGATATCTTATGAATCATGCCCTCTTTGAAATTTCCTGAAGTTTTATATCTGGCATATGGGAACATTCTACATGTATATGTTAGGTATCAACTTGGCATAACTGACCCCTATTATCCACCTGCAGAACAAACATTATATTAAATACATTAATGGAGACCATAAATATGTCCACTTTGGAGGATGGCTGCTCTTAGAGGAGACTTGACTACACTTAAAATGACCTGATTGAGAAAAACCATCATGCTCCAATTAGTGGTATGGGAACAATACTACTAAAGCAGGCTTCATTTCTGTGTCCTAAGTTTTAAGTCTACATCTATCACATTTGATCAGTGAAATTCAAGTAAAATATAAACTCAGGTTAAATATAAATGGTGCTGGATGCTACACGAAAGTCCAGACCAAAGATCTATTTGTGAAATACAGGCCCAGACACATCCTCACCTGCAGCAATGATATTCCCTCCCATCCAAAAGGTGGCTAAGGCACTGATCATCCGGCCTCGTCCATCTTTTGGCTGGAACTCCGTGAAGTATGAGAATATCACTGGCATGCTTCCTCCAACACTGAAAAATAAAAAATAAAAAATATGTAATTTTCAGTGCAGGTTAAAACTAATTTTAGTTATGTAATACTTACCTGCTATTACTGCCTTACCATCTCTTTTCCTGGCACTAAACCTGAGTCTATGGTGATTATTCCACCTCCATTAATTATTTGGAGGTCTAGAAAAAACAAGAACATCATCCCAATCTGATGATACATTAGTCAAATTCCAGCATATGGAATATCATCCATCTTTAACTCCTTTATTGTGGAAAGATCCATGCATCATCACTGTGGTCTGACCAAACCTCTGGAAAAAGGGCTAATCTAGCAGCTACTGGGTAGGGGTGCAATGATATGCCCAAAACTGTGTTGTGATATACAAACCCAAATAGCCATACAAACACTTAATGAAAACAATAAAATAATCACCAAAACATTTAGTACTTGAATAATACAACATCTCTAAGTGATGTTACCTTGTGAGACCTAAAATGGTAGTCAATAGAACATACAAAATTAACATAAAAAGAAACAAGTCTACAAACATCTGAAAGCAGTCAAATTATCTGCAAATAAAAATCTCACTGCCATTTCCAGTGTGTCTGTGTTTTAATTTAAACTTCACAGGAGGATTGTTTTAATTGTCTCAACACATTTGCACTATCTTATTTATTTTGTTAGCAGGATGCTAAATAAGTCACTGAATTTTTTTCTTGCAGAAAATAAACATATTGATGTCTGAACTCAAAGCAGCCCTCTGTGCAGCAACAATGTCTCCTGCTGTAATAAAAATTTTGGAAGTTGCAGGAATGCAAATATTTTTCATGGCTACTTGTGCAAAGAGTGGAAACTTGTACTGCTGAGTTTTCCACCATATAAAAGGAACCTCATCCAACATTATTAGGGATTCATTTCTGAACAGATCAACCTCATGCTTCACTCTTTGAAGTCTGGATTGAGTACTGTTCATTTAGTGTCATTAGAACAGGACATAAACATCTGAGGCAAAGTGAAGTTTATAAATTATTATTTCTAACAGGAACAATATCCCCTGGTCATGACATGCCCCACCCCCATTAAGCTTTGTCCGAACAGAAAATAATGGTACTGTGCATCACATTTTATATTCTCTTGCAATCTCAAGACTGAAAAAAATTGTGGTACAGAAAATCATACTGTGGTATGTATTGTCAGAACAGCAAACAACAAGATACCATTATACTGGTATATCACCACTACTGGGACTTTGAGAAGAGGGGTTCATAGACTCCCCCCTCGGGTCCCTGTGGCAAACTCATGATGTGCGAGATGAACAGAAAGGAGTTTTAAACTGGGACTCAGAATTAACTGTTTAGTACTGTAAGCCTTGTAGAATGGGGCATTTGTTTGCCAGATTAACCCAGTAAGGGACCAGTGTTGCTGATTATTAAAGTTTTCCATAGCCACTGTAAGGATTAACATCCAGATAATGTCTCTACATCAAATGGAGCAACCCTCAAAATGTCTTTGCTTTGTCCCAGAGACCAGAGCAGGGGCTTAAGGGGTCAAGCTGGGTGTGAATAAGCACTGTAAATGGAGGCAGGAACCAAGGTCTGCAGCAGAAAGAGGAGGGTACAGACCATTCTTTCTACTGTCTGACTGCTTCCTGACCTTGTGACAATTTCTGCATCAACTCCCAAACAATCACTGAGTGCTGAAGCATGGGAAGGCCCATTTTAGATCGTGTCCTGGATTGTGTCTCTAAATTAGGGAGGATCATAGAATCCAAAGACCCTAATGGCTTCAGACCCTCAGCCCTGTTTACCTTCTTGTCAATGGTTCAAACATCTTCCTGTTACCTGACCTGTATGATGTGATATAGATGGGAACCCCAAGGAAGTAGAAAGGCCAACTCAACCAGGTCTTCTGGGAAATCATTTGCATCTGCCAAAATTGAGAGTTCATTGTCTTGGAGTACCACAGGTCTATCCTTTTATATTTCCCTCCTTGGAGAAGGAAAAACAATAATGGGTTAACTCTCCTGTTTGAGCTGATGGGAGGAGGGGACAGGACTTACCTCTCTTCCTCAAGAATGGGATTGAGAATCTCTTATGAACATAAATGAGACAAGCAGCAGCCCCCTTTTCTTTGATAATGAAATCAGAGGGAACGGGGTCTAAGGCCTGTCCAGTCTGCCTTTCTCAATAGGAAGATCATTCATGGCATCGTGGGAGCAAATGGAGACATGGCCAACTCGCCACCATGTTATGAGACTCCCCAAGCTGCCAAGGGTTGAATTGGAACATAGTAAAGGGTGGGTGTGGAACCTTATCTCTCACCTGAAATGGGTGACTGAAGCCTGAAACCTGTTCCCCATAGGGACTGAACGATAACAAAGAGGAAAGGGAGGGTATCAATACAATCCCTTTGCCTAAATTGTTGACCTATGTCCAAACCGTGTACACATTTGCCCACATCTTGAGGCATAATGAAATGCTAAAAGGAAATACAAAAATAAAACAATTAACCAGAACAAGAAACAAGTGGGAAATACCTACCCTAATACCAGTTATTAAGACATGGATACAAAAAGGAAGAAGCACAGCTTCACTAGAAAGGAACAACAAATGATCCTCAAATTCAATGAAAATAGACACAAATAAAAATTACACCTGGATAGTGGAGAAAATATTAAATACCACACAGAAAAGTAAATGACTGAAAGCAATTTTGCCAAAAGAAACTGTGAATAACGAAAAAATGTAAAGCACCTAGAGACATGTTATAGCAACAAGAAGTCTAAGAAAAAGAAGGATGATATTCCAAATGATGGAAGCTGAAAAAGTATCAGACCGGGATCATACTGTTTTTATCCTAGACCTAATTACTAAATGGAGGAGAAAATAATCACTTTGGATTAACACTGGAAAAGATAAAGCAATGCAATAAAAGCATGTAAAGTATAACTACTATTTAAAAATAAACCTAACCCATGTTTCCAAGCTATGCCATTACGGATATAGCCTGACCCAGTGACCAATGTTACACACTGCACATCATTGTTCCTTCAAGTCCAGCAAGTGCATATATTGTTATATGGTGGGGATTTTCATTGTTTCCAAGATGTGATTAGGGGTAAGACCCCACTCAAGGAATATGGCCCATGGCCTCTGGTATGCATATGGTAATTTATCTCCTCATGCCCATTAAATGTACACATGGTTAAAGGGTGGTGATCTAAACAGTTTCCAAATTATGACTCAGGGAAAAGTCCCCTATCGCATGAGCAAGACCCTGGAATTGTATGTGGTTAAGGGGTAGGGGTCTGAAGAATTTCATAGTGATGACCCAGGAACAAATCCCCTACACCTGCGGCATAACCCAGGAATAGTGTTGGATGCATATTTGAATTTATATCCTCAATTTTTATCATTAAATATATACATGGTTATGTTGCTAAGACATTAGCAGTTTCCATGTTATAACCCACGGGCAATTCCCTACCCCTGATAAATGACCAAGCACCTGTATTTGAGTTATGTCCGATTTCTTCTTCTCATGTGCATCAAACCAATATGGTATTACAGGGTGGGGATCTGAACAGTTTAAACATTATGCCCCACTCCCCCATGATTGTGCTGGTTAAGGGTGGTGGTGGATTAATCATAAAAACCCATTACAACACCTACTATAAAGAATACAAAAATTACTTTACATTTTCGGGAAAACCATCCCCTTCCCCATACCCTGCCTCCAAGGATCATATCATATTTTTAAAACTATTGTTCACATCTAAAGACTACCCCCAATCATGTCCCAAAGTTTCAAGTCAATATCTTTATACATGTAGGACACTACATTACTAATGGATGGAGTGTCATACTGACTGCCAGGAAAATTTTTATCAGAGCCTTCTGGATAATATGGAATTATTCAATCACCTAACAAATGATCAACACCCAGCTTTTAAAACAGAACTGAATTTCAAGATTATATCTGACCAGAATTTCCACAACAGATATTTGAAGAATGGCAGATAACATGTCAAATATATGTTTCAGAACAAATGAACAAAACAGTCATTTTCACTTTCAACCTCACATTATATATGTCTGAAATACCAGAATCTCACAACAATGCTACAATTCAAGATAAATATATAAAGTCAAACTGTAAAGTGCAGCATGCAACAACTGTTTGCTTAACAACATTACTGAGCAAGACAGCTGAGTGATGCCAACTGATTGATGTTCAATATCCTGAATTCACTATTTTTCATTGGGTTGCCACAAACCATGAATTTAAAGACTTAGTGGAAACAATCAGGCAACTTCCCACATTGACAAATCTAAGTACAGACAAATATATTCCCCAAACACAAATATTTATTCCCACAAAAGAAATGAATTCCAACTATAAAGTTTTACTACAATTTACACTATATACACCTATACAAAGCATTATTAAGAAACTGATTGGGAACACTGTATCGTCTCAGGTGTGTACGTGATACCAGCAAATGTAATGAAATAATATCACATACTCACAAGATGTTTTTGCTATGGGGTTTAAGGGCACTGCTGAGGAAAGTTGTTTGTTCTATAACTCACAATATGGAGAAATTAATGAACATTCATGTCTTTCACCTACTTGTACTGACACTTATTTTTATCACCCTGAGGAAAAACTATGTGCCGTCTGAAGCAAACAGCTGATTCTGTGTGTTCAGGAAATGTACTGAAAATAGTACAAGTACACAACCTTTGCCTGTTCTTGAAATACAGAAATGAATTTTCTCACTGTAGCATTACTATTTTTTCTGAATTTGCAAATTTCAAATTGTCTAAAAACAAAAAGCAAATTTTTTTAGTAAATTATGTTTCTCTGAGAATACTTACCCAAGCACATTATGTTAGCCTGCTACTTTGTGAATCCAACTCTACTAAAAGATGAAAATCATATTTTTGTGTCTATCTCATAAAGATGAAGGGCAATAACTCTTGCTCATTACCTCCACTTGCCATCATCAGGTGTCACTATTTTCAGCAGAGCAATATACTAACAAGGATGCTCACATAGTGGGGTGGCTGGGAGGGTTTCTCAGTAATGTGATTAAGTATTCTTGGAGACAAATAACTTACTTAAAAATTTGTTCCCCAATCACATTATGTTAGAAGAATAATAGGAGGAGGGGATGTTGCGCATCCGACCTCTACCTCAGGTATCTTTGTAGGGAATGATGGCTGGCTCCCCATGTGAACAATAACTTGTTCTCCTAATTACATAAGCAAAACAGCCAGGGTCACTTGACCTGTGACCCTAACATATGGTTAAGAAGATGAATACTGAAATCTTTTTACCTATAAAATATCATGGGTGAAACCAGCAGAGTTAACAGGCTGTGTTGATTGATCCACTTGGAAATGGTGGCCGACTGTTCTGCCACCACCAGACCAAACAGACGTAAGGTTTTTCCTCTGCAACTCTAAATCTTTGAGATAAAAACTCGAGAAGGTTGACTCTGCATGCCAGCCAACAGCTTCTTTTATATCTCTGATTGAAATGTTATGTTTGAATGCAAGGCTCACAGATATGGGTCAAAGTTTCTGGGCTGTAATCTTCATGAGGTGACTCTGATCTGGGGAGACATTGGAGCATGCCAAGCATACAACCCCCTTCAGCCATGAAGCAAGGGCTTGAGGGGTGATATCCTGTGTCCCGGCTAACACCATAAAGAAATGTCTCTGTGCATTTCAAATACTGCTTGAAAGTACGAACAGGAAGAGATCAAGTGAGTGACGACTGTTTGGCTAGCGACAGACGGTAACCTACTTTTTGCTACAAAGATTTGTTGTGTCAAGAGAACCACCAAACCTTCTGATCTGAACTGAGGAAAGTTCAGGTCAACAGAAAGGACATTAACCTCACTTACCCAACATGTGGAAGCTAAAGCTATCTGCAGGAGGATAAATAAATGCCAACAACAAGTGACTGACAGTGCATCCATGACCCAAGCTTCTGGGATTAGGACTAGAGAGACAAAGGTGGTTAACTTGTGAATCCACCCTGTCACAGAAAGTCGATCATCGGATGCCCCCAAAGTGTGCAAATCCAAGTGAAGACCAAATGATGGACAAACTATTCCGTGTAAAGGACTTGGCCTCTCTGGAATAGAGTGTCAGCCAAGATACTGAGTCTACTGGGAATGTGTCTGATTTGTACATTGACATGGAGATTGTTGCACCAATGTAGAAACTGCCAAATCAGAACACACATATCAGATGATTTGGTACCACGCTGTTTGAGGTGATAGGTGATCACCACAGAGTTGTTGTACCTAATGGGGACCATTTTGCCTGAGTTGATCTTTTCAGAATTGAAAGGTGTTAATGACAACCTTCATTTCTAGGATGCTGATGTGTAGAGGCCAATCCCCTGGCTTCCATGTGCTGCTGATGGTAGTGAAGTCTGGCAATATGTGGGTAACCCAACCATATGTATTGGCATTGGTACATGCCATTATTTCCATTTGGGGCTTCTCCAGCAGGATTCCTATGGTCAGCCAACCTGGGATGCGCCACTGATGCAGGAATGATTGAGTCTGGGTGTAATCATGATTGTTGATCAAGATGACTTGGACTGGGGTGCCATTATGCTTGCATTGTAAGGGGTGCATAAAAAGAGGGTCTAGTGAGATCAAGTCCACTGCCACATTGAATAAACCAAGGAGTTGCAAAAATTCTCTTGCTGAAATCCAAGTCCTGTTGGCTATGGACTCGATGTGTTTGATGGTTCTGATTACAGGGACACAAGGAAGTCACTACTAGATTCTTGATGATTAAAAATTCCATACCCAGATGGACAAAATTCTGGGATGGACGGAGGTCTGACTTTTCCAGTTCACCAGAAATCTTAGATGATCTAAAGAGAGAGAGATCATTCCTGCCTTGGGTTAAGGCGGAATTTACCATGTGTTTTGGTGGATGTCACCCAGGTACGCTGCCATCGTTGTAGATGACATCGATTAGAATAGGGTGACAGTGCAATCTTGGTAAAACCCAAGGGTTGATGTTAAGGCCAAAGGGAGAATTCTAAGCTGACAAACTGAGTTGTGACATGCAAAACGGAGAAATTTTCTTCAGAAATAGGGTTGATTGGGAAGTTAAAATATGTGTCAGTCAGATTGAGACTGAGGGCATACTCATTCCTTTGATTGGACAGGCGGATTGATCTCACCGTCTCCATCTTAAATTTTAGGGGCACAATTAATTGGTTGAACAGCCAAGGGGAGGGGTTGTTGACGAACAAAACCTGAAGCCCTCTGAAATGACTTGGATCACACGCACCACAGTCCTGATTTTTCTGAGGGATTAGGGGGAGATCTAGTGAGCTCAACATTCAGTTTATTACCACCTCTGTATGATTGCTTTTTAGGGATCATTATTGGTGTACATATGACTGAGAAGATACTCTGTCCGAGACTGCTTAACATCCCTTCACACTGGCAGGGCTGAGTGGTTCCAAATGTCCATGTGGGTTCAATGGCAAGGTGGAGGAGCAGTTCATGAGCTGCCTGCCTTTGAACTTCCTCTATTCTTCCTCCAAAAGCAATGCTGACCCAAATAGGGTTGTCCAGAAAGGAAGGGTTATGATGAGGTTTGAGTGATGTGGATTGCAGACATGGGACACATCTTATCAATCTGTCAAGTATTGGCCATGGTATGGCAAGCAGCCCTGATCAATGACCCTTGCAATCCTGGCCATCACCTCCTAAGCGTGGCTTGTGCCAGGTGTCTCCATCAGGGCAGAAAAGTGCCAAGGAGACAAAATCCAACAGCTCGAACATGGCATGGAGCACATTTTGTCCACCTCATAAAACAGACAAGTGAACATAGGAAAAACTACTATATTCTTGTCAAGTGCTGGGAGATCAGTAACGAAGGCATCTGTCTTAAGTCTAGCTGATTGGGAAAGGAACCTGAGAGGCAGTGTCTCTTCCTCCTCGTGGAGGTCTAGCGATTCTTTAGCATTATAGTCTGAAGTAGCCAACACCCTATAATTGTCCTTGATGGTGGCTTGAAAGCTAAACTTAAGTTCATTCCATGGTTGGATCTGAGTATGATATGAATGATGGTTAATTTTAAGGAGATTTCTTGTACTCTCTGTGCACTGAGGCCCAATCTGGGTCGACTTGCAGCTCCAGAGAAGACATAACAGGTGTCACTGAAGACTCAATTCCATCCCTATGAAAATGTCATTAGTTCTCCTGTGTGAACAATCAGTGAATATACAGAAGTCAGATACTGCTGGGACTGCCGGCTGGTTTGCCTGGCAGATGGTCAGTCTGGAAGCTAGCAGTATAGAAGACAGTCTGGCTATCAAAAGTACCATCCACTCCAAGGGCCTGCCTGGACAGACAGATTTCTCAATAAAATCTCTATCATAGTAAGGGTATGTCACCGATGATACAGTCAGACAAACGGATCTGCCACTAAGATCCCCATGAATCATATTTGGCTGGACCAATTCAACAAAAAAGTTCCCATGTTGCAACAGCCAGAGGGCCAATGACTGTGCAGTTTTATTATGTATTGGATCCAATGGATCTGGTACAAACCCCACATGTCCTGACTTGTAGGCCTGAAGACAATGCTCAGACATGTGGTGGGCTGACTAAACTCAGGGAACACTCCCCCGATGAGTCGGAAATGCAAGCAACAAAACAAGTTGGCTGCGCTGTCTAATTACAAGGTCTCCCATGCTGGACTGTCAGTGATGGCTGGACGGTCAGTGATAACTGTACAGGCCAGTGACAATCTTAACTCTCAAATCCAAACCAATCCTTCTCAAATCTAAATCAATCCCTACTCTCAAATCCAAATCAATCCCTGCTCTCAAATCCAAATCAACCCCTACTCTCAGAACTAAATCAATCCTAACTCTCAAATCTAAACCAGTCTCTGCTCACAAATCCAAATCAATCCCTACTCTCAAATCTAAATTAATCCCAACTCTCAAATCTAAATCAATGGCTACTCTCAAATCTAACTCATTCTCTATCATTCAGATATCAAAATAAAGAAAATGGAGGTTTTTTTAAAACCTTTCCCAAGATAAACAAATTACTTTTGTAATAACAAAGATTAATTATGATGAAAATCCAGGAGTACATTTTCCTAAAAATTGGAACCCTGTACAAATATGGAAGCTCCAAAAGCAGAACCTTTCATGATGAATGTACTAAAATGATTATGCTTTTATTATGTACCTTTAAAGAATCAACATTTATTTCAATTAATTTATGAAACTACTAAGGATAGAATTCATACTGGAGTTGAAAAAGGCCATTGATTTTTACCAAACTGATTCTCATTTTTGCCAGTATATTTTTTGGCAACAACCCATTTTTTTTTTACATTCTAGAATTCTGTTCAGTATATGACCCTCAGCAATTCCCTTTCACCCAAACAATTCACCAATTGCATAGCTTTTTACCATATCAATTTTTTTTCCTAAAAATGCAAAGTTCATGATCAACAGGTCAACCTCTAGTTTTTATAGACAGTGTAAGAAGGTTATTAATGGGTAATGAGGAGCCACAACCTGTCCTATTTCTGGACACATGTAACTAGTGTTTATGTTGGATTTACTCTATGTCAATGTCGCTAATTTCAATTAACCTTCATTCTGGTGAATTTTATATGCATACAATTGACAGTGATGTCGCAATTCAGCAGTTGTGTATACTGATGCATTTCACCAATTTCACTATTTAAACTGGATGCTGACAATGTGAAAGATTTTCTGCAATTTTTGACATCAGAACTGGCGCTTTGATCAGTATGCTTTAAGATTATGGGTTTTGCTGCTGTATGAAGTTTGAAGCTCTGCATAATTATTTTAATAATACACTTGCATTGAGAATTGGGTGGAGTAGGGTCATTCATTTGATGTCTTCCAGTTTGTTAGAATGTGATGACATGGAAAAGAAAATCACTTGTAGGTGTTACAATAGTGCATATCAGATTGTCAGAATGTGACAATATGGAAAAGGAAATCACTTGTATGTATTGCAATAGTGCATGTCAGATTGTCAGAAAATGATTAGTTGCAGTATCTATAAGTATATAATAAACTTTTATATAAGTATTTCACAGATCTTTTCCATAGCAGATTTCCATATTACCCAATTCCACTGATGAATCTCATCAATAAAAACAGCCAAAATACTTGAGATGTACTAGATGCCAAAGCACCCAATCCATTAACTGTTAGTGACCACATCAAGATTGATCGACGTCCAGCCCTATCTGCCATCGAGCCCCAGAAGTATCCACCTACTATCATTCCTGTAAAAACAACAAAACAGTTACACTACAGTATAATATTTATCTTTATTCATGTACACAGCATACACAAATTCTAATAGTGTAGACCAAAATCTGTCAGGGTATTATGCATCAGCACATCATGGTCTGTGATATTTGATCAAGAAAAAATACAGCATACAGCAAAAATCCTGATTAGACAACATACAGTGGGCCCTCACTATAATTCTCTCATGGGAAGCTATTAAAGTGCAATGCATTATAAGTGAGGCTGCCTTATACTGAGGCCTGTTCAATAGAAAAACTACATACATCATACCCACATTATACAAGATCATAGTATAATGAGTAAATGCATCATACCCATATTATGAGATCATGGTATAATGAGTATATGCATCATATTCAAATTATATGAGATCATAGTATAATGAGTACATGCATCATACTCAAATTGTATGAGATCATGGCATAATGAGTACATGCCATGCAATAATACCCATATATGAGATCATAGTATAATGAGTATGTGCATCATACCCATATTATAAGAAATCATGGTACAATGAGTCACTGTATATTGAGGGACAATTGTACTATGTATTGGCAGATCTTGGTCTACTCTGTTCCCAGGAAGGTACACACGCCAGTAAAATGGGAAATGTAGGTCATTGTGACCTTTAAATATGAATAGTGAGAATAAAAATTTGCAAATTTAGTAAGAACACTAATTTTCACAAAAATTTATTCACTCAGCTTTGGCAATGGAAAGATCATAATGTATATAGTGTAAATGCTTATGACTGTCCTGACAGATGGTTCCAGAAGTTTCTGACCAAGGTTAGATGCAAGTAAATTGGATTTCAAACAAGTAAACATTGAGACCTGTAATTCCTGCTGTAAGGAAATATAGTAATGTGATTAATTTTACTGGCACTTTCAGCACCAATTCCATTATTTGCTATTTGATAATTCCATGTGTTGAAAGATTTTTTTTTTCCATTGCCAAAGCTGAGTGTGAAAAAATTTTCTTACATTCAAGCACATCTAACTTTTGTTGATATAATGTATAGCTACTAAACAAGATTCACTGTTTGGACCAGTAATTTGCTATAATGTTATGTTGTTCATAAACCAAACATTAACAAATTTATTGTTTGGACCATAAGTAATTTGCTATAATGTTATGTTGCTAACATCCAAATCAAAGAATTATTGTTTGCATGATAAGTAGTTTGCTACAATGTTAAACTGCTAATATACCAAAACCAAAGATTTATTGTTTGTACCATAAGTAATTTGCTACAATGTTAAACTGCTAATATACCAAAATCAAAGATTTATTGATTGGACCATAAGTAATTTGCTACAATGTTAAACTGCTAATATACCAAAATCAAAGATTTATTGTTTGTACCATAAGTAATTTGCTACAATGTTAAACTGCTAATATACCAAAATCAAAGATTTATTGATTGGACCATAAGTAATTTGCAACAATGTTAAACTGCTAATATACCAAAATCAAAGATTTATTGATTGGACCATAAGTAATCTGCTACGATGTTAAACTGCTAATATACTAAAATCAAAAATTTATTGTTTGGACCATAAGTAATTTGCTACAATGTTAAACTGCTAATATACCAAAATCAAAGATTTACTGATTGGACCATAAGTAATTTACTACAATGTTAAACTGCTAATATATCAAAATCAAAGATTACCTAAAGGACTATATTGAATAAGGGCCATTTTCTCCCCCCTCTCCAAATGTCCTCATATGATGTATACAGTACACATGAGGTGGTTAACATTTACTTCTGACATCAGTTTTGTGTTCACGTATCCATTGCCATGGTTACACAATGTCAAAACACTATCAAGAAAGGCATGAAAAGTTGTCATCTTTTCCATTTACTTCTCATATATGCTGCTTTACCATGAGCTATTTACTCAGTTTCAAATTTGCAATATGCATTTTATTATTTTATGGGCTATAAAGCTCTATAAATAAAGTTTAGCTTCTAAAACTATTCCAAAATGGTCCGTCATAGACAAAAATAGAATATTGAACTTACACGTCAACTGAAAACTGTTTCTAAAATACACTGACAAAAAGATACTTAATCATAAAATACAAAAACTGTTCCTCAATAAAATATTGTTTAATAATATTTAATGATGTTTAATATTACTGGATTATTTAAATGATTGTTTGATATTACTGAATATGACTGTAAAGGAGGCATTAACGGGCTTGTATGTTCACTTCTTCGCCGAATACATGGATTTCTTACCTTCACTGGAAATGACAAATGTTCTTTATGTATTTATGTACTTTTATCTTTATATTTTCATGGCTATATAACACACACACACACACTACTGTGTTTCTATCTTTAAAAGAAGAAAAAAATAAATTGTCTTCCACACCTCTTGAGTTATCCTAGAGTCACACTATAATCTATTTATAAATTATGTATTCATCTGTAACAATATAATATGGACATTAATAAGAAGTAAAACACTATTGGTTCAGCATTTTAATGAACTTCTGAAAATTGTGAAATATGTTTTAGAAGTAATGGCATTGGAGAATACAGGATAGAAACAGACTATAGGTAATGTACTCTCTAGACTTTTTGCGTCCATTTTTAAACCAGCACAGGAATACTGCATAACACTGACTCCATACAGTTGTCTGTGAAATGATAGGATGTACACGTTTATAAAGAACATATACCTATAATGACCAAATGGAAACACAATCATTTTATTATTCATTTTGCAAATGCTATTTACCAGCACTTAGAGTCTGCAAAGATGGTGATTTACATCGACATCATACATGATTCGGGGATTTACTGAATGAATGCAACTTTCAATGAATTTTTGGGAACAAGTTTGCACATAAACTTGGATGAAAAACGAGTCAAAGTAATTATTGTTCTACTTTTTCATTGTTTAAAGTAACTATATATGATTCTCTCTCTCTCTCCCTCTCTCTCTCTCTCTCCTCCCATGAACATGTAGGCCTATATTCAATTCCTTGTAATGACTTATAACTGGGGCCCTCGATGGGGGCAATGAAGAAATTCAAAAACATATATAAAAATTTTAACGAATAAAATAACGTTATATGAATATGTGTTCATATATACCATTAAAGTAAAGCTAGTCACATTATTACATTGACTAGACTAATTTGACAGAGGTTTCAAAGGCAAATTTTGTGCATCAATATTTCAGTACTAAATACTATACATGTAGGCTGCCATGCTTGTCCATATTCCTATGCAAAAATCATGCGAATATCTCGCCGTAAGGCCTTCTACATAACCGGAGGTTCAGAGAAGTGTTAAAATGATGATATATGCAAGCAAGAGATGATGAAGCATCTGATAAAAGAAATGCACTCACAAAACACATATTACCTAACGGTAGCAATTAACCAAAACTAATAGCAAATCCTGATGATAGTAACGCCCCCACTCATCCACCCACAATATGACCCAGAGGTGATACACTCTTGCCATCTGTACAGTTGAGATGAGCAACTGTTACTGTAATTGCCATTTTTTTATGGTGTATTTAACCTTGGACCCCTCTTAGATTCACTGTGAGGTGACCAGACAGATCTTGCAATGACTGCACAGTCATCAGAGAGAATAAAAAGCATTAAAAATAATCCTTTCTGTATTCATTTGAATGTGGTATGTACATTGCCAGATTACCCATTAAGCACACTAATCATGTGCTTAGGGCACCAGCCCAACAGGGGCACCAGAAAAAGTTATAACTATATGTTGATGATAAAATTGAATGAATTATATATGATCATTTCGATCTGCATGTACGAATATTTTCATTTGGAATGGTGGCAGCACTGGTATTTTCCAGCCTCTTTTAGCTTCTGATATGTTGATCTTTTTTTAATTTCACATTTAGTAGAGGGAGTGGAGTGCTATAATATTTTCAGTGATGAGGGCCCTGAAAAGCCCTAATCTGGCAATTGTTATGTATTATCATTCAAATAAGATGACATAATAATGGAAACATCAAGATATGGTTGACAATTCAAATTATACAAAAATATCATTTGTCTTACAACATAAATGGAGCCAGATGAATACTGATGAAAGTAGTGGTCAGAGTGTAGAAAAACAGCTTATTTGATTCCCCATTGTCATATTCATATTCTGGAATAGATGATGCATCCTTAAGATGACTAATTTGTGATGTATTCTTTGTCGACTCATCATTTACCCATCTTTTGCAGTCAGGAAACCATAGGAAACTAGATACATGGGCACAACACCCAACAACCCGAGCACCAATCCTGCAGGTACAATACCATCTTTTGATGGAGTCCATGGAATATTTCAGCTTGTATTGGATCCACAGCAAATGGATTTTATTTCTGAAGTGGCGAAACTGGATTTTTACATGTAACAAACCTAGAAAATCCAAGCATGCCAAAACCTCATAGTGCCCCTCCTCTGTGAGATGCTCATTTGTATACTTTGGAGCCTGTCTGACTTGATAAATGCCCACAGTGATGCTATGCAGATAATCAACTGATATCCTGGGGAATTCATTCAGTTTCCAAGTTGATGCATCCATCTTGAAGTACAATTTGTGCTTATTCAGCAAGCTATTCTCTTGAACCAGGATTTAAAGCTTATTTAGTTACAGGAATTGATTCATTTTCTAGCCAAAAAAGGTGCAAATAGTCATCATCGGATAAGGAAGAAGGAACATCAAAGTTAAGATATGACTTTGTTTTAATTAGTTTCTTCACATTTTGTGCAAGTGATTTAATATCTGTACTTTAAACTCTTTTGTTGCAGTGTTAAATCGCAGGGGATTCATTAGTGAAGTAGAAGACTTCCAAATGGAATTTGCAACAGCTACTATTTGACTTTATAAAAATACTACACTCTGCAAATGACTGGGTTATGTCACATATTGGGACATTAACAAGATGATTTTGATGCCCATATGGTCTTTTACATACAACACAATGTCTGTGAGATCTTGATGTCAATGGAATTTGATTTGATTGTGGGCCTTTTACTGCAGCATTTGAAGTGTTTTAGACCCTTCACCAAATTCTCATATCTGACTTAAAGTATCATTTGTTGGGTGCTTTTTATACATTTGCAAGTATTAACTTTGGCAGTCATATTTAGTCTATAATGATACACTGAGCCTGCGAATTCCATATTATCAGTTCTTGTAGGGATGGAGCCAGAAACTGATTTTATGAACTGTATCTAAAAAGAAACAACTTGGCTTATTATGTATTAATTATGTTAATTTTTTTTTGTATCATAAATTCTTGTTTCATCCATTATGCCATATTACATCCCAAAAGTTTTTATTTCAGAATTGTTTTGGTCTGAAGATATTGTATGCTTGATATGTTTTATGGTTAGTGTCAACTTCCCCCCCCCCATGTTTGTTTCCTCTTAAAAATCTAAGTAGATGGACATTCTTTTAGTATTATTATTAATGCCATTATTATTAGTAGTAGTAGTAGTAGTAGTAGTCATAGTAGTGGTACTTATATTCAAGCATGAAGTCCTCTGAATAAAAGATTTTCATCTGTAATTGTTATTATATTTATGATTTTCTGTTGATATAATCAGTAAGTGTATAAAGTTACCATTTAATGAAATAAAGAAAATATGCCATTGCAATAAATATGTAGTATTTAGATAAACAGATTGAACAAAAAACTTGTTTTGTTTATTTTTATTTTTGCAGGTTAGGGGGTAGGAATAATACCATTATCCTTTTCAATTAACAAACCATAAATCAATTCTCCTACTTTAGCTTCCTTCCTGACTTTTGCAACATGTTTCCCACTGTTTGGAAACAAAATGTGTAATTTCTAATTTCAGTAATTTCTAGAAAAATCATTGATTTAGTAGGCAAGCAAACATTTATGTCAGTCCAAAACCAGATTTGGAGGAGTGATTAGGAAAATGTGAAAAAACATTAAGTCTTAAATTTTTTTTAGCATAAACAAACATGCATAAAAAAAAATTATACTATATAACTATGGAATAGTAATCGCTTCACAACACTGGTTCCACCACAATCATTTTCTGATGCAAAGATATTTGGCCACTCTCCTCTAGTATCCTTTCAGACAAATATTATACCCACAAAAAATTATTACACTTTAGAAACATTAAAATGATTTGCAAATGATTGAGGCTAATATAATTGCTGGGTTTTTTGCATAGAAGTAATGCAAATAATAGTTTCATAAAAAATCATAAATCAGTTCAGTTACTGGGCTTCCATCACGACTGTGGACAAGGTTCCCACTGTTTGGAAATGGTTTCTAAATTCAGTAATTATTAGAAACATCACTGATGTAGTAAGCAAGTTTAAAATGTTTATGTCAGTCTAAAACCAATTTTTCTTCATGTTGATGAGTGCACCAGAAAATGATAAAAATTCAGTATGAAAATACTGAATATAAATAATGTGTATGAAAGTTATAATATCTAATTTTGGAAAAATAACTGCTTCACAACACTGGTTCCAATACCATTATTTTATAATGCAGACATGATTGGCAACACTTGTTAAGTTCCATTTTAGATGAACAGCGTATTGATAAAAAAATGTTACCTTGCATGGCATAAAAATAAAATGATTTTCAAATTGTGCATTATTTTTGTTCGTTTTGAAAACTGAGAGTTACTAATTTTATATCAAATCTGTAAATTGACATCTGCTAATATTATGGACATTAGTTCTTAGAAAGAAGAGAAGAAAAAAAAAGTGGGGATTTGAACTTGTGCAGGAATTTGGCACACTAATGCTATACTATTTGAGCTATTGAATCTTGATTTGTTTTATCTGTATATCATGCAGATGACACATTTATTCCAAGCAGATTTGTATAACTGCAGACCATCCTTTATTGTTTGCCCAGTTAATGCTTTAATTTTAAAGAATTAATATTGTTACCTTATGAAGAAAGACCCAGTGAACAAAATTTAATGAAAAACTACACTGGTTATAACTGTTATTTCCATCTGGAAATTGACAGATTCATTTTAAAAGATTACGTGTACATAATTGCACTATAATAGTGAGTGAATTAAACTTAGCAAACGGTATCATGATGGAAATGAAGAAAAAACCCTGTTATTTATGTATAAAATAAATAATATATAGGCACTTATCCTACTATTTACAGCATCCTTTTGCAAAAAATTGGCAACGTAAAAATACAATTCCATTTAATGTTTACTCCACATTGTCTTTGTTTACATATAGTTCCAAATGCCCCTTCAGTGCCTCTTCAAAAAATCTTGTTCCCAAGGCAATTTAGAAAGAATGAAGAAAGAGAGAAATGAACAGATAACATTGTTTTTAAAATATCTGAATTGTTATTATTCCGGAATTTTTTAAATATAATAATGAAGGAAATATTTTAGCGCACTATAGAAATGCGGGTCTAATTGCTCACATGTAGTGATACATAAGCAGCTACCGTGCAACAGGGAAAACAACGACAGTGATACATAGACAGCAAAATTCACCAATTTTTTAATTTTTAGTTATTAACGCAAACATGCTCACATAAGTTAATATGAGAACACAAAAAGTTTCATAAAAATTAATCAATCAGTGTAAATACCTTGTTTCGAGCAAGCCTGCGCTTAGATCTTATTTCTAGTTTCAAGTTGCTCAAATGCAGCATTTTCGCTTAAATTTCCCATACCAGCCCATGTTCAAAGGTCTTATTTAAGTATGAAAAGAAATTTATCTGCATATTTAATGCAGAACAGGGTGATTTATACATCGAATAATAAAATAAGACAGAGAGTTGTGATATTAACAAGAACTTTTTTTCCCCATAAAAACGGGGGCAGAAAATGGCCCTTATTCAATATAGTTCTTTTACTGACACTAAATTATTGTGATTTACAGTAATTAAATCATCATTCCATGTTGATATTCAAAAGTACCAACTTTTTTGTAGCAGTAGTTTGTGAAAGATGAGGCTAAAGTGACCTGCAATCCTTTAACTGGTTGACATTAAAGGCAATTGGTCAAGCACTTTGGGTTGCTAGGGTGCTCTCTGTCAAATATGATTTTTTTATACTCCTAAAATGTACTTGTCATCAAAATTACCTGAGCCTTATAGGAATCAAATCTTCACAGGATATTTGGTTGAAATTGTATAAAAATGTTGATGTTTAAGCGTTCACAAGTTTGTGTAGAAATTTCCTGTGTAAATATGCTTCAGCTGGATGTACCAGTCATAATCTGTGTAGAAAATTTCCTTTGTAACTATGCCTCATTGGATCTACCAGTCACAAGCTGCGTAGAAATTTCTTATGTAAGTATGCCCCAGTAGGACATACCAGTCATGAGGTGTGTAGAGATTTCCTATATAAGGATGCTTTAATAGGGCATATCAGTCATGAGCTATGTAGAAATTTCCTATGTAAGCATGCTTCAGTTGGGCATACCAGTCATGAGCTATGTAGAAATTTCCTATGTAAGCATGCTTCAGTTGGGCATACCAGTCATGAGCTATGTAGAAATTTCTCATGTAAGTATGCTTTATTAAGGCATACCAGTCATGAGGTGTGTAGAAATTCCTATGTAAGTATACTTTAACAGGACATACCAGTCATGAGCTTATATTTCATTTTTTATGTTCAACACTAGTGCAACAATTATAGGTTACTGCATTTGCATAGGAAAATATGAACAACTTTTTTCGGATAGATATACTGCACGACCTTGGGAATGCAGTATATCCATCTGACAGAAAGAGTTCATATTTTCCCATACAAATTCAGTAAGCTTTCTATTATATGCTCATTTTCTTATTCTACCTAAGACTTAATTATATAAACAAAAATACACTACAAGAAACAAAGTAAATGAATTTATCCTGTATTCCAAACTAAATACACAAGCACATATTCATCAGTACAAAACAACATTAATGCGTACAAAACTCCACCCAGATAAATGTGAACTTAGTCGCACAGTCGATGTCACTTTTGAAAGAAACTGTCATTTTGGTCTACTTAAAACTTAAATTTTTAGTCATACTGTAAATGAATGCGCATTGCAACAACTTTTCCATTTGGTCTGGGAAGAATAGATTTTGGTATTTTTGTTGATTCTACTAAATTTCATGATTATGGATTGGATTTATCTGCATCAATTCTACTTGAACATCTGATTTGTGCAGCAAGGGAGCAGCATGTTGACTCATCTGCATGTGTGTTTCTGTTCTGCAATTGAATGTTTGGAATCATAATGTGGGAAAAATATGAACTCTTTCAGTTGTAATTATCAAAAAGACACTATGGAATATAATGTTCATTTCATTTTTAGTGCAGTAAGGAGGATGTTATCGCACTTGGAATGTAGTCAAAATTAAAGTAAAATTTTGAAATGTGTAATCAAGCTTTGGAACCCTTGATATAGCTCATGTAATTCGGATTTTCAGAACTAAGAAAGAACATTTTGAGGAAATTTAGGATGGAAAACAGTATATTTTTTCCCCATTCTTATTACCAGCTGAAGAAGACACATTTATGCCTTGTCACTTGAATGCTATTTGTAGGGACCCCTGCAATTTTATGACCTGTCTGGCGTCTATCGTAGCCTAATTCCAAAACATTGTATCAAAAAAGTTAACACGGAATATTGCAAAGCAGCTGATATGTGGCAGTCTACAAAACAGCTGCTTGAGTTCATTCAGAAACAAATTTAATCAACCAAAATGTAAAGGGTCTAGTACATGAGTGTACATGATTTGTTTACAAAGTAGTTCCTAATACACTATATTACTATCGGGCATATGCATAGCTGCCAACCCCCAAGTACAAAAATACTGATTGCTTATGACAAAAATACTGATTTTCAGGACCAAATACCGATTTTTTTAAAATTTTAATGCATATGTAACTACTTACAACATATACAACCATCAGTAAGGTAGGACAGTGCCTTACATAATTATTTAATGTCAAAGATGCATGTGTTGCACACTTGCACCTTCTAGACGGGCACCCTGTTCCATTCGGGTGCCCATTCAGAAGGTGCAAGAGTGCAACACACTCAGACACAGGCTGTTTATAGGAGCCTTTTCCACACCTTGTTTATTTCTTTTGATTATTATCGATTCCAATATACCAACTTTCATTGATAATCTCAATTCTGTGTGATTTTCTTACTGAACTGTTTTCATTCTAGCATACGAGTAATCCTTTGCAATTTTACTGTCTGAAAAACACATGCAAAATAAATCGCCAGCAACACTAGTAACTGAAAGAGGAAGGTTCATTTCTAAAAGAAATTTAATAATTCAAATTTCAATCGAATTACATCAAGGTTCTCTCTGGTATTTATATACATCCATGTTCAGGCTGTGTTGTCTATGACGAAGCAGCAAGCTGATGTTTATTAGCTTTTTCG